>QNTS01006932.1:47174-60286 GCA_003317085.1 Hucho hucho
TGTTGCAGTATTTACAGGTATGTATTAATATGTTGTAATATAGTAAACTATTCTTTATGACAGGCTACAGTATTTACAGGTATGTATAAATATATCAGGACACTGTCTAATATAGAACAGGGTCTGTGAATCTTCTTAAGTGTCTGTCCAATTAAAACTAACACTCAAATTTAGTCAAGTAACACCTAAGGCAACAGTAAACATGTCGTCCCCCACGAATGATGCAGTACCCCCCCCCCCATTTAGTTCACGATGGCACCGGAGGGGAGGGCTGCCTTCTTATTGGCTCTCAACCAACCATGCTATTTTGTTTGTTTTTACATTATGTTGCTGCTATTATTTGTTATTCTATCTCTTACTTACATTCTTTTTAGGTATTTTCTTAAAACTGCATTGTTGGTTAAGGGCTCGTAAGTAAGCATTTTACTGTAAGGTCTACGCCTGTTGTATTCGGCGCATGTGACAAATAACATTTTATTTGATTTGGGCCAATTGAGATATTGTGCGTGACTAACAAATTGCAATTAATTACCATAGCTCCCGCCAATCAGTGTAATTTTGTAAATGTTGGATCTCTATGGCAAGACGAATCTTTCCCCAAGTTTTGTCAAAATCAGCCCAGTGCTCTCAGAGATATCTTGTTTTACTAACGTACAAACAAACATACCAACGGACGGACAGATCCGTAATCCCCTCCCCAATTTCATTGTGGGGTTACAACAAACCCATACCATGCTTGTTCAGCTAGACTTTATAACTGATGTAGGAACTGTTTCAGAATATAGAAAGCATTTGTTGCCTGAAATGTTTTGTTAATTAGTTGGTCAAAATAAAAACATAGCTCTCAAATATTCCTCATATAGCAAGATTAGTTATTTAGGGTTAAAGGGTACTTACACACAATGATATGCAGATCTCAGTGTTAAGGATGACTATAGAAGATCTTGATGGAAGAAAACTGATTGTTTCCGAGATTCCGAGGGAAGTTCAATTGTTTAACACCAAAGATGGAACAGCAGAATATGTGTCTCTGGAGTGGAGAAGTACTCTCTTATATAGCAGCAAAACTACCTTCATGCCAATACAATGATGTGCGTCAGTAGTTTTCTATTAAATTGACACAAACCCTTAGACCCTGATTAAGACATTGTATTGTGCTAATCATGACAAACGTGTATCAACAGGTTTAACCAGTCTTGTCACCTCTTCCTCTTCTTGATGTTGAGCCAGAGAGCATATCGGTGGTTTCCAGTCATTTGCCCAAACATGTTCACTAAAATGTAACAACATTTTTCTCTTCCCATACTATAAACTCTTAGGAAAAATCTACAACCCAAAATGGTTCTTTGGCTGTCCCCATAGGAGAACCCTTTGAAGAATGCTTTTTGGTTCCAGGTAGAACCCTTTACACAGAGAGTTCTACAAGGAACCCAAAAGAGTTCTACCTGATACCAAAAAGGATTATATTTGGAATCAAAAAAGGGTTCTCTTATGGGGACAGCCAGATAACCGTTCTGGAATCCTTTTTTCTAAGACTGTAGTTTTGTTAATCAAAACATCCTATAAGTTTGAAGTCTATGTGGTGGAAAATGTCTTATACTGAAGACATAGCAGTGAACTGTACAAGCTGTATGCATTCTCTGTTCTGTTTATCATGGTTCGTGCAGGTGACTGGGTAAATACACAAAGGGACACAGTCAAAACCTCACCCTCAGACCAATTATCAGAATGCCCAGTATATGTTCTGGAAGTTAAAATATGAGACCTTGTTCAATTTCTTTACGAACTGAGCCCGCATGATAACAGCCAGTCGCATTCAGGAACCAACCCATAAATCATGCCAACATTTCTAAAAACCAGTTTTTGCTTTGCCCCTTCAGAGATTCAGTAGACCAAAAAAATGACATTGGCATGTTTCCTAGGGTTTGTTCCTTTGCGGAAGCGTTTAGGCAAATGTTCAATCACAATGATAATAGGTCCAGTTGTGCGTGATGATGGGGATCAGGTGTCCGTAATATTGGTTGCCAGGACCAGTGGATAGTAGACCGGCGACGTCGAGCGCTGGAGAGGGGGAGCGGGAGTAGGCGTGATCTTCATTCGTTTTGTTGTTTTGCCCAGTTACGTCGTGAATAATAAACGATGTATACTGGATGCCTCGCTGCGCCTTGGTCTGTCCCTACTGAAGATCGTGACAAAATAACCCACCATGAAAAGACCAAGCAGCGAGAGACCCGGGAGTACTGGACCTGGGAGGAGGAATTATTTAGAGACGGACCCTGGAGAGTATCGCCGGCCAAGAGAGGAGCTGGAAGCAGCGGCGGCGGAGCGGCGCAGGTGTGAAGAATTATACGGAGCATGGAACCCGGATAAAGAAAAGTATGTTGGGACTCGCCTGGCTAGGAAGCCCGAAAGGCAGCCGTTTTTTGGTGGGGGGCACACGAGGAGTTTGGCCGGTTCAGGATGGACTCCTGAGCCAACTCCTCGTACTCTTTGGAGGGAGCGTTGGAGGGTGCGTCGTACTGATCAGACACCGTGCTATGCTGTTGTGCGCAAGGTATCTCCAGTGCGCATGCATAGGCCGGTGCGCGAAATTCCAGCGCCACTCATCTGTCGGGCTAGGGTGAGTGTGCAGCCTGGAGGAGTGGTGCAGGCTCAGCGCGCCAGGTCTCCAGTGCGCCTGTTGGGACCGAAATATCCTGCTGGCTCTGCGTGCGGTGTCTCCTGTCCACGCGCACAGCCCGGTGCACGACATTCCAGCTCCTCTCATCGGTGAAGCCAGGATGAGTGAACAACCTGGGAGAGGGGTGTCGGCTATACGCATCAGGGCTCCTGTGCGTGTTGTGGATCCAGTACGTCCTGTCCCTGTTCGTGTTGTGGATCCAGCACGAACAGTCCCTGTTCCACGCGCAAGGATCCCTGTTCGTGTAGTGGATCCAGCACGACCAGTTCCTGTTCCGCGCTCCAGGATTCCTGTTCGTGTTGTGGATCCAGCACGACCAGTTCCTGCTCCATGCTCCAGGATTCCTGCTCCCCGCACCAGAGGTCCAGTGCGCTTAGTGAGCCCAGTACGGCCCGTTCCAGCTCCCCGCACCAGAGTCCCAGTGCGCGTCATGAGTCCAGTACGGCCCGTTCCTGCTCCCCGCACCAGAGAACCAGTGCGCGTCATGAGCCCAGTAAGGCCCGTTCCTGCTCCCCGCACCAGAGTCCGGGGAGCAGGAAAGATGGTCATTTAATGTGAGAGGCTCAACGATGTTAGGGTTTTGAAAGTTGTGTAGGGTCCACCTGGCTTAACTCTAAAGATGTCATGACAGGATGTTCTCTTGGTATTCAAATAAAGTAAAATAGTATTTGTCACATGCACTGAATACAACAGGTGTAGACCTTACTGTGAAATGCTTACTTATGAGTACTTAACCAACAAAACAAAGCTTTAAAAAGTAAGACAAATTAGCTAAATAAACTAAAGGAAAAATAGTAACACATTACAATAACAATAACCAGGCTATATAAAAGGGCACTGGTACTGAGTCAATGTGCAGGGGTACGGGTTAGTTGAGGTCATTGAGGTAATATGTACATGTAGGTAGTGTGACTGAGTCACTGTGCAGGGGTACGGGTTAGTTGAGGTAATTGAGGTAATATGTACATGTAGGTAGTGTGACTGAGTCACTGTGCAGGGGTACGGGTTAGTTGAGGTAATTGAGGTAATATGTACATGTAGGTAGTGTGACTGAGTCACTGTGCAGGGGTACGGGTTAGTTGAGGTAATTGAGGTAATATGTACATGTAGGTAGTGTGACGACCCTCCCACTCTGTCTGCCAAATTCTTTCTCTTCTCTCTTGTTTTCCTTATTAGGATGCCGGTGGGCGGAGCCGGGAGGGTCGTCAGCAATATGGGACACACCTGGGCCCGGGTGTGTCCCAGGATAAATGCACCACTTCCCCATGTATTGAAGAGACTCTCTCCATGCAGACACACTTACAGATTTCGGTTGTGGCATTTTGTGGTTGTTTTGTTTGTTTGCGTTGGCTCCTTTCAACACTCCTCATTATCACGTTCATACATGCAACCACTCACTTACACTACTGATTACTGACTACACACACATTGTTAAATGTATTTAGTTAACTTCAGTTAATAAATATATTTTGTTATTCCTTATCTCCACATTGTCTCCCTTTTTGTTACGAACTTCGAGCCGGTTCGTGACAGTAGGGGTAAAGTGACTATGAATAGATAATAAACAGAGAGTTGCAGCAGCGAATGTGAAGAGTTTGAAGGAATGTGAGTATGTTTGTGTGTTTTGGAGTGTCAGTGTAGTATGTGTTAGTGTGTGGTTAGAGTTCATTGTGTACATCGAGCCAGTACAAGAGAGTCAGTAAAAAATGATAATTAATATGAATAAAATAAGGGGTCAATGCAAATATTACTTCTAGCCATTTTATTAACTGTTCAACAGTCTTATGGCTTGGGGTAGCAGAGAACAGTCTGATTTGGGTGGCTGGAGTCTTCGGGCCTTCATTTGACACCACCTAGTATAGAGGTCCCGGATGGCAGGAAGCTCAGCCTCAGTTATGTACTGGGCCATACGCACTACCCTATCTAGCACCCTTGCGGTCGGATGCCAAGCAGTTGCCAAACCAAGCGGTGATGCCACCAGTTTGAAATTGTTGCCCCATGTAGATTAAAGTATAAAAAGTAATGTCTTGCTAGGCCTAGAATTGCCTGTCTATAAGTAGTAGTGACAAATGCACTGTCAGTCCTGAGAACACTGAGCCCACTGACAACACTGACAGCGCTGTGAACTCTGAGAACACTGAGAGCACTGAGAGCACTGAGAAAACTCAGAACTCTGAGAACACTGAGAGCACTGAGAAAACTCAGAACTCTGAGAACACTGAGAGCACTGAGAAAACTCAGAACTCTGAGAACACTGAGAGCACTGAGAAAACTCAGAACTCTGAGAACACTGCGAGTGAGAATAAACCTAGAGAGACTAAAACAATATCCCAAATATGACTCCTAGACTAATTCTTGTCTTAGCAGTGTTATACATACACTATATACAGTACATTCGGAAAGTATTCAGACCCCTTCACTTTTTCCACATCATGTTACGTTACAGCCTTATTCTAAAAATGGATTAAGTCGTTTTATTCCCTCTGTCATGACTTCCGCCGAAGTCGGTCCCTCTCCTTGTTTGGGCGGCGTTCGGCGTTCGGCGGTCGACGTCACCAGTCTTCTAGCCATCGTCGATCCACTTTTAATTTTCCATTTGTTTTGTCTTGTGTTCCCACACACCTGGTTTCAATTCCCAAATTAATTGTCATGTATTTAACCCTCTGTTTCCCCATGTCTTTGTGTGTGATAGTTAATTTTTTGATCAGGTCGGTATTGTTCCGGCTGGTTTGTGCCGGATGCCATTTATTCACCCTTGTTCTGTGGAAAACGTTATTTTGCACTTTGTATCATGGTTTTACTTTGTGCTGTCTAAGTAAAGTACGTTTGGTTCACTCATCTCTGCTCTCCTGCGCCCTACTTCAAACACCAGCTACACCCACCTTTCTGACACCCTCATCAATCTACACACAATAACTCATAACAAATAAAAATCAGGTTTTTAGACATTTTTGCAAATGTATGCTACAAGCTTGGCACATCTTTGTTGTAACGTGACTATCGGAAATGTGATGACTGGTATTTTATCAAATCAATTAACTATGTTTAATTATTATGTGATTAAATTAGTCATGTAACAATTAACTCCTTAGTAGTTTGGGGCACCACTGGAAAAGTTTTTTAATGAGTTACCGTTTCCCGAATTAACTCAAGAATGTATCAGAATATATCGATATCATAACATTCAATGATCAATAATTTCCGGCTCTGATGCTTGGCTCTGATGCTTGTCGGAAGTGGCAGGGCTTGCAAATCATTACAGACTACAAAGGGAAGCACAGCCGAGAGATGCCCAATGACACAAGCCTACCAGACGAGGCAAATAACACTGAAACATGCATGAGAGCACCAGCTGTTCCGGACAGACTGTGTGATCCCGCTCTCTGCAGCCGATGTGAGTAAGACCTTTAAACAGGTCAACATTCTCAAGGCCGCAAGGCCAGACGGATTACCAGGACGTGTACTCCGAGCATTCGCTGACCAACTGGCAAGTGTCTTCACTGATATTTTCAACCTTTTCCGGTCAGAGCCTGCAGTATCAACAAGTTTTAAGCAGACCATCATAGTCCCTGTGCCCAGGTAACATGCCTAAATGACTATCGATCTGTAGCACTAACGTCTGTAGCCATGAAATGCTTTGATAGGCTGGTCATGGCTCACATCAACACCATTATTCCATAAACCCTAGACCCACTACAATTTTTATACTGCCCTAACAGATCCACAGATGATGCAATCTCTATTGCACTCCACACTGCCTTTTCCCACCTGGACAAAAGGAACACCATTGTGAGAATGCTATTCATTGACTACAGCTCAGCGTTCAACACCATAGTGTCATCAAAGCTTATAAATAAGCTAAGGACCCTGGGACTAAACACATCCCTCTGCAACTGGATCCTGGACCAACTGACGGGCTGCCCCCAGGTGGTAAGGGTTGTTAACAACACATCCGCCATGCTGATCCTCAACACAGGGACCCCTCAGGGTTGCGTGCTCAGTCTCCTCCTGCACTCCCTGTTCACTCATGACTGCACGCCAGGCATGACTCCAACACCATCATTAAGTTTGCCGATGACACAACAGTGGTAGGCCTGACCACCTGACAATGACGAGACAGCCTATAGGGAGGAGGTCAGAGACCTGGCCGTGTTGTGCCAGGACAACAACCTCTCCCTCAACGTGATCAAGACAAAGGAGATGATTGTGGAGTACAGGAAAAAGAGGACTGAGCACCCCCATTTTCATCGACGGGGCTGTGGTGGAGCAGGTTGAGAGCTTCAAGTTTCTTGGTGTCCACATCACCAACAAACTAACATGGTCCAAGCACACCAAGAGTCAGACAGGAGACTGAAAAGATTTGGCATGGGTCCTCAGATCCTCAAAAAGTTCTACAGCTGCACCATCAAGAGCATCCTGACTGGTTGCATCACAGCCTGGTATGGCAACTGCTTGGCCTCCGACCGCAAGGCACTACAGAGGGTAGTGCGTACGGCCCAGTACATCATTGGAGCCAAGCTTCCTGCCATCCAGGACCTCTATACCAGGCGGTGTCAGAGGAAGGCCCTAAAAATTGTCAAAGACTCCAGCCACCCTAGTCACAGACTGTTCTCTCTGCTACCACACGACAAGCAGTACCGGAGTTTCAAGTCTGCATCCCCCCCTCCCTCTTTTACACCCCTACTATTCTCTGTTGTTATTATCTATGCCTAGTCACTTTCATAACTCTTCCTACATGTACATATTACCTCAATTACCTCGACTAACCGGTGTCCTCGCTCATTGACTCTGTACCGGTAAGGTCTACACCAGTTCTATTTGGCGCATTTGACTAATAAATTCTTATTTTATTTATGAGGTGTCATAAAACCCCCATCTCAACCCCCACGGAAATTTCCGTTGACCTCATGGCTTAGTTTTTGTACTGTCAACTTTGGGACCTTATATAGACAGGTGTGTGCCTTTCCACATCATGTCCAATCAATTGAATTTCCCATACGTGGACTTCAATCAAGATGTAGAAACATCTCAAGGATGATCAATGGAAACAGGATGCACATGAGCGCAATTTCGACACTCATAGCAAAGGGTCTGAATACTTAAGTAAATTAGGTATTTCTGTTTTTTTTATTTTATATATTTGCAAACATTTCAGAAAACCTGTTTTCTCTTTGTCATTATGGGGTATTGTGTGTAGACTGATGAGGGAAAAAAAGAACCTAATACTTTTTAGAATAAGGCTGTAGCGTAACAAAATGTGGAAAAAGTCAAATCTATAGATTTCACACAACTGGGAATACAGATATGCATCTGTTGGTAACAGACACATAATAATAAAAGGTAGGGATGTGGATCAGAAAACCAGTCAGTATCTGGTGTAACCACCATTTACCTCATGTAGTGTGACGCATCTCCTTCACATAGAGTTGATCAGGATGTTGATTGTGACCTGTGGAATGTGGTGCCACCCCTCTTCAACGGCTGTGCGAAGTTAATGGATATTTGCTGGAACTGGAACACGCTGTCGTACATGTCGATCCAGAGAATCCCAAACATGCTCAATGGGTGACATGTCTGGTGAGTATGCAGGCCATGGAAGAACAGTGACATTTTCAGCTTCCAGGAATTGTGTACCGATCCTTGTGACATGGAGCCGTGCATTATCATGCTGAAACATGAGGTGATGTCGGCAGATGAATGGCACGACAATGGGCCTCAGGATCTCATTACATTATCTCTGTGCATTCAGATTGCCATCGATGTATCTCTTGTCCCTAGTTTATGTCTGCCCATGACATTATCACACCACCGCTACGGGGTACTCTGTTCACAACGTTGACATCAGCAAACCGCTCACCCACACGACACCATACACGTGGTCTGCAGTTGTGAGGCTGGTTGGACATAGTGCAAAATTCTCCACCTGACTAAAACGACACCGGCTTATGGTAGAAAAATGTACGTTAAATTCCCCGGTTACAGCTCTCTTGGACATTCCTGCGTTAAGAATGCCAAATGCACTCTCCCTCAACATGAGACATCTGTGGCATTGTGTTCTGTGACAAAACTGTTAGTGACCTTTTATTGTCCCCAGCACAAGGTTCACCTGTGTAATGTTGTTTAATCAGCTTCTTGATATGTGGCTGAAGAATCCGAATTAGCTCAGTAACATAGATAATAAAGATGTCTTATCTCCATGGTATTCTTAAATGATTGAACTGCTGAATGTAGAATGTATCCCTTCAGAATGTATCCCTTCAGAATGTATCCCTTCATACAGGTGTCGGCAGTTGCACTTCCTTCCTCATTTGGGCCTCAGTCACCTGGGGCCCAGAGAGGCGAGAAGTCAGGCTTGTTTAGCACATGTCCCTGTTGCTATGCAGAAAATCAGAAAGAGAAGAGGACAGGAGGGAACATTGTCTTCATATCTTAATATTTGTCTTTACCTATTACAAAACATGTGAAGGTTGGCGTGATTAATGGTGAACCAATTACTTGTCTCCACAATGTCTGTGCTCCAGTCACTCTCTCCTTCAGCCTTGGGGGAGATATGGTCTGATACGGAATGTGTGGAGTTAGTGTCTGGAACCATTGTACGTTATCTCTGATGTTGCACCTATCCTGGTATAGTGTATGACCCAGAGGATCACTCCCCTTAATGAGCTTGTCTAGGCGTGTGCTCAAGGACATGGGTTTTACTTGAGATAGGGGTATCTGGAGCTGACAATTGATTTATGCCATAGAATGAGTTTCTGTACTGTGAGGTACCAGGGACGAGATCAGAGCCTTGTCCTAGGGGCCAAACTCTGTACAATAAGAACAGTCTCCATAACAAAGGCTATCTGGCTGGGGGATACTCCTTTCTCATTTATCAAGTCTCACCTTGTGACCCATTCCACACATCTGTTGTTTGTCATGTAGACTAAGGGGGTGTATCTTTGCTGTGTAAAAGATGGTGGTACTCTTTGTGTCTGGGCTCTCAACCCAACAGTCAAGAGTGTTGTGTTGACCAGCCTCGTTATTGCAGAGATCTCACTCTATTCACTCTGTGTGCATGTAGTGAGCTTGCTCCCTTATTAATAAGTGAATACAGTTTTTTGATGAACTATAATTCTGACTAAGTTTGTCTCTCCTCATCTGATAATACAGAAATAACTACCACAACAATGCCACACCTGTCAGGTGGGTGGATTACATTGGCAAAAGAATAATGCTCACTAACAGCGATGTAAACAAATTTTGTGCAAATAGTTTGAGAGAAATACGTTTTTTGTGCGAATGAAATATTTATGTGATCTTGTACTTCAGGTCACGAAACATGGGACCAACACTTTACATGGTGATTTATATAATTGTTCAGTGTATTCCCCCAGGTGCTGCAGTGGGACCAACACTTTACATGGTGATTTATATAATTGTTCAGTGTATTCCCCCAGGTGCTGCAGTGGGACCAATACTTTACATGGTGATTTATATAATTGTTCAGTGTATTCCCCCAGGTGCTGCAGTGTGAAAATGTAATTTCACACAACAGTTGCACTTTTGGATGTGTTGAGTGATTATTGCATATTAACTTAACTAAAGTCTTTCTCTTCATTTAGATCGTCCCAATGCATATCTACAAAGAGTGACTAGAGTTAGTGAATGCACTGAACATTCTCATCAGTTGATACATTGTTGAACGTTAGTAGTTGTAGATAGTTGAATGTGAAGTACAGAGTTTGTAAATGCCAACTAAGCTCAACTTGTGTTTCAATTTATTTGGATAGTCCAAAATCATATCTACACATAGTTAGTATAAATACTACAAATATGCTGTTAAATAGTAACTGATATGCAGCTGAGATACTGCTCTTAGTCTCCACAATTTATAATCCAATATTTACACGTCTTTTGGGAAGGGGGAGTGTTTAAGTTGTGCAGTATTTAGCAATCATAATAAGAGTTTGTTATTAGCAGTTGTGATGTGTGAGTAGCATTAATGTGTGTGTGTGTGTGTGTGTGTGTGTGTGTGTGTGTGTGTGCGTGTGTGAGTGACCGCATGTGTGCTAAGAAACACATTGGATGATTCTTGTATTAAATAATAATAGAATCATTATAAACAATTAGTTAGAAAGAGAACATTTCAATGTAATGAGCATAAAAATATTTGTGAATTTTATTAATAGTATATCCAATGGAAGTTGAATAAACTTAATTGGGGACATGGCGAAAGCTTACTGACACACAAGACAAATGGTTTATTATTCATGAAATTAAGTTACAGTTACATAACGTTGTTTTGATGGTAAATGGGGGTCTAACCATATAACAAAACATTTTGTAATGAATGTTGTTCAATAATTCACACAAAATATGTGTTAAATTGTCATGGGACACAAAAGGATTGTAGAAATGACTCACCTGTTGCTGAGACAGAAATAAAGAGCTGAGTCAACTGGGTTCAATAAGAATCACTCAAAGATGATCATAATAACAGAAAGAGCTGAGTCAACTGGGTTCAATAAGAATCACTCAAAGATGATCATAATAACAGAAAGAGCTGAGTCAACTGGGTTCAATAAGAATCACTCAAAGATGATCATAATAACAGTAAAGGCAAACAAATAATTAGTAATGGTGTCACATTCTATCACTGTGGTTATCTCTCCTTTGTGGATACCCTCGCTGAAGTGTAAGTCACACCAGTGTAGATGCCGTTGGATGGGAAGACCAGCTGGCTGCCATTCAGGCAGGTGACTTTCACTGTGGCCTTGTAGTCGAGGTCGATATTTGCTCTCCCCACTGTGATCTCAACATCCAGGGTCTTCCCTGGCGGGATCTTCACGTTGATGGTATCCGATTCTGTTATGGTCTCTGTCTTCTGCAGGCTGGTGGATTGCTCCACTCCCATGGTCAAGCTGAACCCTGCTGACACCTCGACCAGTTTTGGGATCTCCGCTTTGACCGACACGTTCAAGGTGGACTCTATCTTGTTGCTGACGGACCAGGAGGAAGTCTTGGTCAGGGTCTTGCTGTATGTAATGGACTCTTCTTGAACCAAGGAGGTGCTGTTGTGGTGAGACACGGATTTCACATATTCTGGGGTCACCTAAAATCACACACACACACACAGATACAAATTGTTCAGACAAGACAAAGACAATTTAAGAACTAATCATCAGTGAGGAACTGATCAATTGATTTTTAGAAAGCCAACAATATTAACTAATGTCTCTGTATGTGTGTGTGACTGTCCTAGAATTGAGCTGCCGGATGAATGTCGACCCCCATATTGGATTGTATGTTTTAAAGTGGACAGCCCCCTTAATGTTAGAGCACCCTTAATGTTAGAGCATCGAGTGTTCCTGAGCCGTCAACACACGTCTATAGCAGAGCTCACCTGGGGTTTGAAGAGGGACAGGGAGGGATACTCCATGTCGGTCAGCACGGACGACTTGATGGTGTTGATGAAGAGGAAGCCCATGCCGTCGATGTCCAAGCCAGACCTGCCCTGCAGCCCCAGGCAGATTCCGGACCCCACATCTATGGTGTACTCAGTCTTCAGTCCCCAGCTGGTCATTTTCTCAAAGAACTCCCGGTTCTTACTCGTCGTGAACTTGATGGCACCCAGACGTGTGCCGGCGCCGTTGCCCCACAGAGACAGCTTGGTGATGCGCTCGCCGAGGTCAAACTCAAACTCTTTGAAAGTGTTTGAATTTCCAAAGGTCGCAACGCGCCCGTCGGTAAGCTCCGCCCGCACAGCTTTGATCTGCCAGCCTTCCACTGCCACGCCAATCTTCTTGAGGGTGGCACCATTTTTTATGCCGTGGAATTCAAATGAACTGCCTCCTCCACCACCGATCACATGCAGTGTGGTTGCCATGTTGAGTGTGTGCGTCACGTAACCTGAAATACAAATTTGAACAGATAAATTTATGATGCCTCCAACTCAAAGGACATCTGATTCTGACATTCAAAGCACCAAAAGGAAATGAAAGAACATGATAAAATGATCAAATGATAACCAGGGGATATAATGACTCATGGTTGGAAATAGAGTTCGAGCAACACATCAGTCTAGGGCTACCCTCCTGTAGGTACACACCAGGGCTCTCCAACTGTGTTCCTGGAGAGCTACCCTCCTGTAGGTTTTCCCTCAGGACGACCAAATCGCTCCACAATCCTCAGGTCACTGAGAATGACGCGTTCTTAAATTGCTCCTAACTCCTCCTTGTCCTCCACACTCCTCTGATCTTCCATCTCTATTCGTCTGGAATCTATCACACCCATTCCTTCCTCCTCAGCTAGGAACCTCAGAGTCACCATGGAGACCCTCTCCTACTCCCAGCACCTCCCCACTCTACCTCCTGCTGTTTCTCCCTGATCAACACCATGGAGTCCCTCTCCTACTCCCAGCACCTCCCCACTCTACCTCCTGCTGTTTCTCCCT
>QNTS01006937.1:23237-34606 GCA_003317085.1 Hucho hucho
TAATGATGGTAAACACAGACCGGTCCCAGTTGATAATGAGGGTAAACACAGACCGGTCCCAGTTGGTAATGAGGGTAAACACAGACCGGTCCCAGTTGATAATGATTTTAAACACAGACCGGTCCCAGTTGATAATGATGGTAAACACAGACCGGTCCCAGTTAATAATGATGGTAAACACAGACCGGTCCCAGTTGATAATGATGGTAAACACAGACCGGTCCCAGTTAATAATGATGTCGTGGAAAAAATGATCTTCAAATTATGACACTCATACAAGAAACTTGTGAATTCAATAAGACTTTTAATTCAGAGTAATTAAAAGTCGAGCTGACCCGGGAAACAGCTAGCCCTGACTGAACTCCAGTTCAGCTTATATAGTGTTACCATAGGCAGCCTCTGACATGTGTTTTCACTCAAAAGTGGAGCGTGTGGTACGAGGCCTACGTGCATTACGTGCAGGTTTTTCAGCTGAGGCAAACCTTGACATATGTTTCTGCTTAAAAGGTGTGCTATGCATTCTGGTCAGAAATGAGAAAATGTAACAATGTCATTAAAATATCTCCAATAGTAATGATGGTAAACACAGACCGATCCCAGTTGGTAATGATGGTAAACACAGACCGGTCCCAGTTGGTAATGATGGTAAACACAGACCGGTCCCAGTTGATAATGATGGTAAACACAGACCGGTCCCAGTTGATAATGATGGTAAACACAGACCGGTCCCGGTTGGTAATGATAGTAAACACAGACCGGTCCCGGTTGATAATGATGGTAAACACAGACCGGTCCCAATTGATAATGAGGGTAAACACAGACCGGTCCCAGTTGATAATGATGGTAAACACAGACCGGTCCCAGTTGATAATGATGGTAAACACAGACCGGTCCCAATTGATAATGAGGGTAAACACAGACCGGTCCCAGTTGATAATGATGGTAAACACAGACCGGTCCCAGTTGGTAATGATGGTAAACACAGACCGGTCCCGGTTGATAATGATGTTAAACACAGACCGGTTCCGGTTGGTAATGATGGTAAACACAGACCGGTCCCAATTGATATTGATGGTAAAACAGGTCCCAGTTGATATTGATAGTAAAACAGGTTCTAATTGATATTGATGGTAAAACAGGTTGTAATTGATATTGATGGTAAAACAGTCCCCATTTGATATTGATGGTAAAACAGGTTGTAATTGATATTGATGGTAAAACAGGTCCCAATTGATATTGATGGTAAAACAGGTTGTAATTGATATTGATGGTAAAACAGGTTGTAATTGATATTGATGGTAAAACAGGTCGTAATTGATATTGATGGTAAAACAGGTTCCAATTTATATTGATGGTAACCCCTTATGTACCATTCTAACCCCATCTTAACCCCTTATGTACCATTCTAACCCCATCATAACTTAACCACCCTAGCCCCTTCTTAACCCCTTATGTACCATTCTAAATCAAATCAAATCAAATTTATTTATAAAGCCCCCCTTACATCAGCTGATGTCACAGAGTGCTGTACAGAAACCCAGCCTAAAACCCCAAACAGCAAGCAATGCAGGTGTAAAAGCACGGTGGCTAGGAACCCCTTCTTAACCCCTTATGTACCATTCTAGCCCCATCTTAACCCCTTATGTACCATTCTAGCCCCATCTTAACCCCTTATGTACCATTCTAACCCCATCTTAACTTAACCACCCTAGCCCCTTCTTAACCCCTTATGTACCATTCTAACCCCATCTTAACTTAACCACCCTAGCCCCTTCTTAACCCCTTATGTACCATTCTAACCCCATATTAACTTACCCACCCTAGCCCCTTCTTAACCCCTTATGTACCATTCTAACCCCATCTTAACTTACCCACCCTAGCCCCTTCTTAACCCCTTATGCACCATTCTAGTAGCAAACCAACAATTAGCCACTAGGTGTCATTATAGTAATTTAAAGATATTACATATAAATATATAAACATGTTCCATGCATTGCTGTTCAATAATAAATCACCAAAATAAGTTCTAAACAAAATAAGTTATTTTACATACAAAAGGTGTAACAATTACCGAGGTTGGAGAGGCAAATAGCAAGATTTTTACAAATCCCTTCTGTTGCAAACCAAATGCTAGGCTGTAAGCATGGGGTAATAATGTCTAGATTAGTCTTTCTAGTGGAGATTAGTTTATGAATTGCCTGGCTGGGCTGTGGGACAGTGGAGATTAGTTTATGAATTGCCTGGCGGGGCTGTGGGACAGTGGAGATTAGTTTATGAATTGCCTGGCAGGGCTGTGGGACGGTGGAGATTAGTTTATGAATTGCCTGGCGGGGCTGTGGGACGGTGGAGATTAGTTTATGAACTGCCTGGCGGGGCTGTGGGACAGTGGAGATTAGTTTATGAATTGCCTGGCGGGGCTGTGGGACAGTGGAGATTAGTTTATGAATTGCCTGGCAGGGATGTGGGACAGTGGAGATCAGTTTATGAATTGCCTGGCTGGGCTGTGGGACAGTAGAAGTGTAGGAATAATTCAAATGAAACTGTTAACAGGCATTACCCGGGATTAACGTGAATAACTAACAACTATCAACCAATCAGCATTCAGGATCCAAATGTTGTGTTTCATAATGAGGGCTCTAGTCTGGATTAAACCAAATAGGAAAACAGTTTTATAATTGAGGTTTCATTCAGGTCTCTATGTTTAACTAAATACTTTGTTTGTCTTTGGCAGGAGAAAGACCAGAATCTCAATCTGACAGCAGAAAGAGTCCTTCAGGGGAACCAGACCCTGAGACGCCCAATCCAGCAATGCGACACCACTGTTCCCAGTGTAATATGACTTTTAAGTGGTTATGGAAGCTGAAAGAGCATGAATGGAAACACACAGGAGAAAAGCCCTTCCAATGCTCCCAGTGTGGAAATAGATTCTCACGAGCACATGACCTAAAATCACACGAGAGGACACACACAGGGGAAAAACCACACAATTGCTCCCAGTGTGGAAAGCTTTTTTCACATTTAGGGAACCTGAACAAACATAAGAGAATACACTCTGGAGAGAAGCCTTACCCCTGTTCCCATTGTGGAAAGAATTTTAGGTCTTCAGATAACCTGAAAGCACACGAGAGGACACACACAGGGGAGAAACCTTACCATTGCTCCCTTTGTGGAAAGGATTTTACCAAGTTAAGGAACCTAAAAGAGCATGAAAGGAAACACACAGGGGAAAAGCCTTACAAATGCTCCCAGTGTGGAAAGAGCTTTTCCCATATAGGGAACTTGAACAAACATAAGAGAGTACACTCTGGAGAGAAGCCTTACCCCTGTTCCCATTGTGGAAAGAATTTTAGGTCTTCAGATAACCTGAAAGCTCACGAGAGGACACACACAGGGGAGAAACCTTACCATTGCTCCCTGTGTGGAAAGGATTTTACTAAGTTAGGGAACCTAAAAGAGCATGAGAGGAAACACACCGGAGAAAAGCCTTACCAGTGCTCCCAGTGTGGACAGAGATTTTCAAGATCACCCGACCTTAAAACGCATGAGAGGACACACACAGGAGAAAAGCCTTACCACTGCTCCAATTGTGGAAAGAGATTTTCAACATCACCGGACCTAAAAAAGCACGAGAGGACACACACAAGGGAGCGATCTTACCATTGCTCTCAGTGCGGAAATAGTTATTTACGATCACATGACCTAAAATCACATGAGCGGACACACACAGGGGAAAAATCACATAGTTGCTCCCAGTGTGGAAAGTGTTTTCTGGAATTAGGGAACCTGAACAAACATAAGAAAATACACTCTGGAGAGAAGCCTTACCCCTGTTCCCATTGTGGAAAATTCTTTAGGTCGTTAGATAACATGAAGGAGCATGAGAGGACACACACAGGGGAGAAGCTTTACCATTGCGCCCTGTGCGGAAAGAGATATTCACGATCACATGACCTAAAATTACATAAAAGGAAACACACAGCAGAAGAAAACACACAATTACACACACAGGGGATAAACCATTCAATTGGTCCCAGTGTGGAAAGAATTTTACGCAGTTAGAGAACCTCTTCCCATTGTGGAAATATATTTCCCCAATCACATTATCTAAAATCACATCAAATCAAACCAAGCTATATTTATATAACACATTTCAGACATGGATTGGAACACAATGGGCTTTACAGGAAAAAACGATGAAAACAAAAGCGGAAATATTTACGACACAACAAACGACACAATAAAACATAAAAAACTAAAGATTAACAATAAGAACGGAACAACTGAAAAGCACCCAGGAAAAGCAAAGCTAAAAAGGTGTGTTTTAAAATCTCTTAAAAATGTCCACAGTTTCAGTCCCTCTCAGGTTCCCTGGCAGGCTATTCCAGAGACTGGGGGCATAGTAACTAAAGGCTGCCTCTCCATGCCTCTTGGTCCCTCTCAGGTTCTCTGGCAGGCTGTTCCAGAGGCTGGGGGCATAATAACTAAAGGCTGCCTCTCCATGCCTCTTGGTCCTAGGCTTTGGGATAATTAAAAGGCCTGAGGGACCTACTGGGTACATAACTTTAAAAGCATGTCTGACATGTATTGGGGTGCACAATCGTGGATTGATTTAAAAACCAATAGAAGAATCTTAACTTGAATTCTAAAACTCACAGGCAGCCAGTGCAGAGACCTTAAAACCGGTGTAACGTGTGCTCTCTGTCTGGTCTGGGTCCGTACCTGTGATGCAGCATTATGTATGACGACTAGCTTGGTTAAGTCTCCTCCATGTATATCACAATAGGTCAGGTTTTTTTTGTCTCTAAATACCCACTATTTCTAATGAGTCCATAATATTTGTGAACTCCATAAGGGCACGGTGATGAGTGATTTCCTTCACGGTCAATTGAGGTACTTAACACTGTGTTATAGTGTCCCACCATAATGATTGGATCGTTTGTTGCCTGTAAGTTCAATAAATTGGTATAAATATTTTCTAAGAAATATGGATCATCCTGATTTGGACCATATAGATTAATGAGCCAAATCTGTTTTTCCATCCACTTTTATATTCAAAAGGATCCAACTTCCTTGCGAATCATTCCTGACTGTTTGCACATTCTGATCGACATTTTTGATAATTAATATCATCACACCTTTTGAGTTCCTTTGTCCATGACAGAAAATTATTTCACCACCCCATTCCTTTTTCCACGCAACTTCATCTAAGGATGTAGATTGAGTTTCCTGTAAATAGTATATGTTATATTCCTTTTCTTTCAGCCGCATAAAGACTGATCTTTTACTGTAATCTCTTAAGCTGTTACAATTATAACTGGCTCTACTTATTTTAGCCCTTACTGTAACTATATACTATTCTCAGTCTAAATGGACCATAGTTAGTTCTTGTAAAGTTAATGCCATAAGAGGTATTATGACAGTCAAAAATAAAGATTTCAAATGTCTGATGTTTAGAATTCAAGAAACAGGTTCTAGCAACATTTGTTTGGTTTTGTTTGCCTGTGAGCCAATGCCACAGATGTTAGAAAATTGAGTCAAGATATTATGTGTGTAGTAGATCTGAGTAGGTTGATGTGTATGGTCATGGATGTGATTTAGTGAGATGATGTCTGGGTTAGAGTAAGACTATAACGTGTGATGTCTAAATAAAGAATATCCCAGCCAGTTTGCATGGTTGAGTGTCTGTGTGTGTAACATGGAGTATAGCCTTAATATTCAGGATGATGATTGTAATCCATATTGTATCAACATCATAGTTACATTAAACTTCATTTTCATACAAAAACACATCCCAGCATTTCCATAGTAATTGACGTTTAACATGATGAAAGAGACCTTGCATTACTATAGAGACGGCTTCAGTACAGTACAAATGTATCCTGTACAATATGTTATCATTCCCCAACGTCCCTGTTCTGATATCTTCTCATTGCTTGTTGTAAATATAAATAAACATGTAGACAAAGACACAAAAGATAGACAGGTATCCCCCAAAAATATATACAAAGTATTTGATAACATATTTCATTTGGCCTTCACTACTATAGCTCATAGAAACACATTGAATAACACATTCATAAAATGGCAGAACACACAGTCCAAAAATAAACCATAATTCCATTTGTTTTTGAAACCGGTACCTGGTTACCTTCAGATGCTAGAGACAGAAGTTGGCACATTGGTGGTACCAACTTCGGTAGAACAAAACGGGGAACAGCATCGTGTTTGTGAGTCTCATCCTTCCATAGATTTGTCATATTAGTTTGTAGGCCTAACTGTTCGCTAAAGATGTTTTTGTGAGAAGACCGATTCTCTATCTTAAACAGACGGATTTCTATGTCAATCGAAGTTTATCCAAAATCGCTGAAGTGATTCCATTCTATGAAACTAGTCCAGTGGAGTTTGCCCTCTCTCCCCCTGTAGTTCTGTACTGAAACAGCTGCAACAAGCCTAGCTCTACTACTTCGCCAGCCGATTCATGATTCAGAAATCCGCGAAGTGTGGACAAATTCGTTCTTTTATTGAAAGCATGTGGCAGACTGAGTTATTTTTTGCCAAAGGCACCATTGGTTTTGAGTCAGGAACGATACAATTTGGCTACATACGCCTCCAAACATTTACAATAACAAAATCACAATAATCACAAGAATGGATTCAGATCAAAGTCTACGTCGAGACGGAAGGGAGCAAGGGTCTTTAAATTAAAGATCCAGACAGGCTCTAGTTTTAACAATAAATTGTCGAGGTCACCCCCTCTCCTAGGGAGAGTGACATGTTCAATGCCAATATAACGTAGAGACAACATCGAGTGGTTTGCTTCCAAAAAGTGGGCCGCAACTGATTAAAGTCGAGTTTTTGCACCTAATGGTGCTACGATGCTCCGAAATTTGTACTTTAATTCGCTCGTTGTTTTACCCACATCATTTTTACCACAAGGACAAGTTATAAGATAAATAACTGCCTTAGTGGAGCACGTGATAACACCTTTGATTGGGATCTGTTTCCCTGTTTGGGGGTGTTTGAAGGATCTACATTTATAAGTGCCATTGCATTGTGCCATATAAGTGCCATTGCCATTATTACACTTGTAGTTTCCATCCAGTAGGGGCGCAAATAGACGTTGTGTAGGGATATTTTGCGGTGGTAAATCAGAGTTGACCAATTGATCTCTGAGATTTCTGCCCTGCGAGAATAAGACCAAGGGAAGGTCCGAAAACACATTACCGATACTATCATCGGATCTTAGAATGTGCCAATGTTTGTGAACGATTCCCTTAATTTGTTCAGAGCACTTTGAATAGCGGGTAGTTAGAACGCAAGAATGCTTCTTTTTGCGAGACTGTTTTGAATTTTCTCAATGGCAGTATTAATCTGACTATTTTTATTTGCGTCTCAGCCATATTTCTTTCGAAATCTGATTGTTTTTTGCAAATTCTTTTGATTCGACAGAATTGGCTGTAGGGCAAACTATTTTTCAAGGGAAGTGGGTGACAACTGTCAGCCCTCAACAAACTGTTACGATCAGTAGGTTTCCTGTAAAGATCAGTGTATAGAACATAATTTTCACACGAGATCAGAAGATCAAGAAAACTGATTTGACTGTATCCGATTGCATAGTACATCTCAAAAAGCATGGACCGCCTGGAGCTGTTTTGCATCACCCCTCCATAGAACAAAGAAAATCCTCAATATACCGTTTCCAAATAATGATGTTGGGCGAGATTTTTTGTTGTTGAGAGGATTGAAAATAGACTGTTTATCCATGTAACCCACATACAAATTAGCATAGTTAGGAGCCATGGGGGATCCCATAGCAGTACCCTTCGTCTGAATAAAGAAATCATTTAGAAACATGGAGTAGTTGTGTGAGTACTATTTCAGCCAATGTTATAATGCAAGCACTGGAAGGTAGATCATTAGGGTCACGTTGCAGAAGAAATTGTTCCACCGCCCTCGTGTGGAATATTAGTGTATAACGACTCAACATCAAAAGTAACTAACAAAGTTAGTCTCAGGATCAAGAGATTCAATGACAGAGAATGATAGAGAATCCAGGCTGTATCACATCCGGCGGACGCACAATTGGCCCGCTGTCGTCCGGGTTTGACCAGGGTAGGCCGTCATTGTAAATAAGAATTTGTTCTTAACCGACTTGCCTAGTTAAATAAGGGTTAAATATCGATATAATTTTATATTACACATAAGTTATACAAAGTGAACAACCTACAAATACAGTAGATATACAAAAGTATGTGGACGCCCCTTCAAATGAGTGGATTTTGATTTCTTCCACCTCATCAACCTGAAAAGGGTGGGTCTAGCCCTTTAAATGCCCCCACCTAAAGTCATCAGTCCTCTCTCAACAAAAGTATGTGGACGCCCCTTCAAATTATTGGATTCGGCTATTTCAGCCACACCCGTTGCTGACGTTGTATAAAATCGAGCACACAACCATGCAATCTCCATAGACAAACAGTGGCAGTAGAATGGCTTTACTGAAGAGCTCAGTGACTTTCAACGTGGCACGGTCATAGGATGCCACCTTTCCAACAAACAGGTCAGTTCGTAAAATGTCTGCCCTGCTATAGCTGCCCCGATAAGTGCTGTTATCGTGAAGTGTAAACGTCTAGGAGCAACAACAGCTCAGCTGTGAAGTGGTAGGCCACACAAGCTCACAGCCGAGTGCTGAAGCGCGTTGCAACACTCACTACTGAGTTCCAAACTGCCTCTAGAAGCAATGTCAGCACAATAAATGTTTGTCTGGGAGCTTTGTGAAATGGGTTTCCATGGTCTAACTTGACTGGCCTTCACAGAGCCCTTCCCTCAACCCCATCGAACACCTTTGGGATGAATTGGAACGCCTACTGCGAAGCCAGGCCTAATTGCCCAACGTCAGTGGCCGACCTCACTAAAGCTCTTGTGGCTGAATAGAAGCGTCCATTTCTATAATTTACTTCCGCTACTTGAGTCATCTACACTCTCTCTCTCTCCATGCCATTTTCCACACAGACCTAGCCCCGCCCCCCGTCACTCAAGGAGCACATTTGTTGGTCCTCGACCACGAGACGCTTGAGTTCAGTCTGCCTGGTCAATGCAGCACATGCAACAATATTGATGACAACGATGCTATTTCCACTTTGCTTCTTAGTATAAATCCACTAGCGTTCTATAATTACACTATTAGTTTGTGTTTCTTACATCTGCAAACAGCTAGTTTGTCTTGTCTTTGCAAGTTGACAGTAAATCGTGTTACCCGCTATTCGCTAGTTAGCCAGCTAGCTAATGAATGTACTGAGTCAGAGTAAACGTAGCTAGCTATACAGCTTGATACCAGTGATGGTGTAGACCTAAATCATCATGTTTGTGCAACAGTAGCTTCTAAATAAAAGAAGAATAGGNATCACATAGAATGGATGTGTTGCCACCCCAGGGTCACACACTACTCATCACATAGAATGGATGTGTTGCTACCCCAGGGTCACACACTACTCATCACATAGAATGGATGTGTTGCCACCCCAGGGTCACACACTACTCATAAAGCACATTTAGAATTTGTATTATTCAAAAACATAAAATACTGTCATATGTCAAAAAATCAAAAAAATACAGTGATATGATATTTTAGCCATATCGCCCAACCCTATTGTAGAGCACCTATACAGTGATCAAACCCCTTCACTTTTTCCACATTTTGTTACGTTACAGCATTATTCTAAAATTGATTTAATACTTTTTTTCCCCCTCAGCAATCTACACACAATACCCCATAATGATAGCAAAAACTGGTATTTAGACATTTTTTCAAATGTATACGTAATAAAAATACTGATACGTTTACATAAGTATTAATGGAAATTAATTAATGGGAAATTAATAAAATAAGTAATGTAAACATATCACTGATTACCATGAAATCTAGTGCCTGAATTTGGGCACTGTAGTCTTGAGGTTTTAAAGCTCCACTGTAAGATGTTTACCATCAGTGGGCCACCAAAACATTATTAACAATCTATCAAATGTAGCCAATGTCATTGATTGAAATACTGTAGTCCTCATTATCTATTATTATAGAGCTCTGCTCAGCCTAAAAACAGCAAGATTAGAGTTGGAGCTCTACAACATCACTTGTTTTTAAAATCACTTTTTAAATGATGAAATGTTTGAAAACTAGCCTCAGTTTATTGAGGGGACTGACTAGGATTAAACCTCATAGCAAGACAGTTGTATCATGTGGAGGTTTTATTGAGGTCTATCTTTAAATAAATACAATTTTCTTTGGCAGGAAAAATGCCAGATTCAGAGGAACCACAGCCAGAGACGTCCAAATCAGCAAGACGACTCCACTGCTCCCAGCGTGGAATGAGTTTTACTGGGTTATCTAACCTGAATATACATAAGAGAATACACACAGGGGAGAAGCCATACCACTGCTCCCAGTGTGGAGTGCGGTTTAACCGGTTGGGCAACCTGAAAATACAAGAGAGGACACATACAGGAGAGAAGCCATACCACTGCGCCGAGTGTGGAAATAGTTTTACCAGGTTATCTAACCTGAAAAGTCATGAGATGACACACACAGGAGTGAAACCTTATCACTGCTCCCAGTGTAGAATGAGTTTTAAACATTTAAGTAGCCTGAAAATACATGAGATGAGACACACAGGAGATGAGCTTCATTACTGCTCCCAGTGTGGAAAGAGTTTTACCTTGTTAGGAATCATGAAAGCTCATGAGAAAATACACACAGGGGAGAAGCCTTACCAATGCTCAGACTGTGGGAAGACATTCCTCATCACAGTCAATTAAAAGTCATGAGAATCTGAAAAAACATGCATAGTGTGCTCCTCTTACATTTTTGATTGAGAATGTTTTTTGTTTATGCCATAGGAAAGCAGCAAAAATTATTGTCTCAATGAAGAGTTCGTAATTAGACTTCCCTGGGGTATTTACAAGCCTCCCACTGGGCAAAAACTGGTTAAATAAATATTGTTTCCACATTTCAACAACAAAAAAATACATGTGATGACGTTAGATCAATGTGTAAAACTGAATATTCAAAAAGCCATCAACATAAGGTATTTTTTTTCACCTACTTTGAAAACTAAATCCAATGACGGGTGACATTTTTTGTTGTTTTCATGTTGAATTCACTTTAGTTGACAACTCAAACAAATGTAAATAAACTGAAGTTTGTGCCCAGTGGCCTGGTTTGATTAAGCAGCAGGTGTTTGATCAATATCCACCTTCATGATAGGGATGAAGATTGATTTGGAATGTCTGAGTAGTTCTATCTGGCTTTATAATACACCCCTCTGATAATCAAGTGATATTTGGAATGTCTGAGTAGTTCTATCTGATGTCATAAT
>QNTS01006938.1:0-54004 GCA_003317085.1 Hucho hucho
CCAGTCGGAACACATACAGAGTATAGGGAAATGATGTGTTTGTGTACCAGTCGGAACACATACAGAGTATAGGGAAATGGTGTGTGTACCAGTCGGAACACATACAGAGTATAGGGAAATGGTGTGTGTACCAGTCGGAACACATACAGAATATAGGGAAATGGTGTGTGTAGGATCCCAGTGAGGAGAGGGGGTTAACGTAGAGGACATGTCAGGGAGGTAGAGTCAAATGTATTTAACGGTCATATGGGCTAAATAAAAGTAAAGTAAGCAAGGACGTTACCTCTGTGATGTGCGCTTTTCTAGCAGAATAGTCTGTGTGAGAGAGAGAGAGAGAGAGAGAGAGAGAGAGAGAGGGAGACCGTGAGTCCTACGAGGGGCTCCATTACTTCACATCATTAGTGTTAGAAGGAACAAACAGAAGTCCCATATGTTAAGTGTAAAAGAAAACAGTGGGGGGCAGGTAGTGGAGGGGATGGTTACCAAATCACTATACCATGCCCATTCTTCCTGGTAGTCAGTACCATCCACCCATCCCCAGTCCCATTCTAGCATTCCATAAAGCCATGCGATGTGAAGACGTAAACAACAAAGGAAGTAATCAGTTCAGCTCTGCTGTTCTGTTCTCCCCAGCTAGCCTGAAATAGATCCATAATTGTAGCCAATTTCGCCACTCAGCATAATGAAGGACTGAGAGGGGAGCTCAGATAGCACAACACAACACACTACTGGCTTGATTGATTCAGTTCACACTTAGGAGTATTAACACCCGATGCCAGTGGGCTGATTACATCAAGAGTCAATACACTGACTGACTGAGGCATTTAAAACTGACAGTGGTTCACACCTACATTGTTATTATTAGGCTTGTCTATTTAAAATGAGTAACACGCAGACAGTAATAGTGCAATTGGAATGGCCTATAGAAATACATTCATTTAGAAAAATAATGCGTTATAGGCTACACCAGGTGTGAAAGGCAACGGGAGTAGGCGATGTGATGACAGAGGGCCGCAAAGAGGAGAATCTGCATGTTCTCTGAATATGTGTTTCTCCTTTAAGCTGCAGTGCTAAAGTATGCCTGCCTGCTTCCCCTGGTTGCCCATGTGACTGAGCCAGCCCTCCTCCCTCTCCTCCCCTTCAGCTCTCTGTAACTCACTCGCTCCCACTGCCACACACAGCTTTGCTGAGGGATGAACAAGCCAAAACGTGCCAATGCAATCCTTCTGCAGGCAGGCTGGAACATTGCATAAAGAAAAAAAAAAAAGACATTACATCCAACCACACTGAGAATGTTGACAATGCAGATGGTTAGAGTGAGAGGAGAGGTGCCTATCCTCCTTGTTACCGGGCAGACCCTAAGGCTTTCCTCCTTTCCTGTTCCTGCGAACAGTAGGCTCGTTTTCCCTTGTATCTTACTGACTTCTTACTAGACTAGAGCCATTTTGCTTCTGCATGCCTACAGCCGTTCAGACAGCCAATAGCAGACAGCCATGTGTTATTATTACGCTACAGGTTTTCAGGCATTTTTTTGTGAACCCTCCCTCAGATCTTCGCCACCATAAAGATCTGACTGAGTGGTCGTATTCTATATGGATTTTCTACACGCTTCACTGGCTTCTTTTCCATTTTGTTGCCTTCAAATCGCATGGTGGTGACTGGAGCACTTCTTCGGTCCATTTTCCAGTTCTTTGAGAGTATTGATTGCGTCATTGTGTGATGAAGACCTTTAAACCTACAAGATAGATTTGGAGCTGGTGAGGTTTCCAAAGGGATCGGTCACTCCCATGTGCTCCTGACCTAGGGAGGGAATGAGGTCTAGTCAATGAACCATGTCGATTACATGGCAGAACCAGTGAAGACCATCACCATGTATTATACGGTCACCAAGGCTGTGCAGGGGGATAAACAAATATAGCCAACTCATACCAACCAGTCCTGGGAAGTACTAAGCAGACCAGGTAATCTGTTAGCTTTTTTGCCACATAAAGCCATTAGCAGCAAGTCCATTAGTAGTGGATGACAGGCAGGGACAGAGGGAGTCATGGGACAAAGGCATTCTGGAGGTGTCCTGTCCTCTCGCTAATTTCCAAGTGCATCAGTCACCTCCCTCAAGGTCACTCGCTCAGTGCCTCCTGGCCATAAGCTAAATGAGCTCTCTCTTCCTCTCCCTCTCGACCTTCACGTTTCCTCAACCAAGTGTTTAAACTTAACAGACCAGGGGAGAATGAACAAGCCTACTGTGTGTGATAGTTCAGCTTCACCATACCGGCGTACCTCTCCCTATCACACGCTTAAACTGATACATTTTATTTACCTATTCTTGCTATGGGTTTGCAGATTGTAGAATTTACATATGGTAAATTGTAGACCCTCACATTACAAGTGTTTGTCACATAACTATAGAACATCTAGCCTCTTCAATGGGAGATAGTTTTTCATTTTAATTTAACCTTTATTTAACTAGGCAAGTCAGTTAAGAACAGATTCTTATTTACAATGACGGCCTACCCCAGCCAAACCCAGACGACGCTGGGCCAATTGTGCCCCGCCCTATGGGACTCTCAATCACAGCCGGATGTGATACAGCCTGGATACAAACCAGGGACTGTAGTGACGCCTCTTGCACTGAGATACAGTGCCTTAGAACGCTGCGCCACTCGGGAGATGGCTGTATTATGGTCTATATTGTACTGTAGTGCCGGCTGTTGACTTTCTCATGTAATCATCCTCACAAACTAGGGCTATCCCCGGCAAAAACACGGGTCGACCTAGAGTCGTCTTTTATTTCGACCAATCGATTGGTCGAAATTCTAAAACATGTATTTTTCCATATACGGTGAAGTCGGAAGTTTACATACACTTAGGTTGGAGTCATTAAAACTCGTTTTTCAACCACTCCACAAATTTCTTGTTAACAAACTATAGTTTTGGCAAGTCGGTTAGGACATCTACTTTGTGCATGACACAAGACAGACAGATTATTTCACTTATAATTCACTGTGTCACAATTCCAGTGGGTCAGAAGTTTACATACACTAAGTTGACTGTGCCTTTAACTTCTTAGGGAGCGGCTCCCGAGGTGACGGTTTTGGAGAGTCTGGCGTGCCAAAAGTAAAATGCCTCCCACTCAGGCCCAGAAAATAGGATATGCACATAATTAGTACTATTGGATAGGAAATACTCTGACGTTTCTAAAAGTGTTAACATAATGTCTGTAAGTATAACAGAACGGAGATAGCAGGCGAAAACCCGAGGAATTTCTGTCCTGGAAAAAGTGTTTTTGACACATTGCCTCATTTTGAACCCCTCCCTAGCACCCCACTGCTCCCTAAGTAGTTAAACAGCTTGGAAAATTCCAGAAAATGATGTCATGGATTTAGAAGCTTCTGATAGGCTACTTGACATCATTTGAGTCAATTGGAGGTGTACCTGTGGATGTATTTCAAGGCCTACCTTCAAACTCAGTGCGTCTTTGCTTGACATCATGGGAAAATCAAAAGAAATCAGCCAAGACCTCAGAAAATAAATTGTAGACCTCCACAAGTCTGGTTCATCCTTGGGAGCAATTTCCAAACGCCTGAAGGTACCACGTTCATCTGTACAAACAATAGTACGCAAGTATAAACACCATGGGACCACGCAGTCATACCGCTCAGGAAGGAGACGCATTCTGTCTCCTAGAGATGAACGTACTTTGGTGCGAAAAGTGCAAATCAATCCCAGAACAACAGCTAAGGACCTTGTGAAGATGCTGGAGGAAACAGGTACAAAAGTATCTATATGCACAGTAAAACGAGTCCTAAATCGACATAACCTGAAAGGCCGCTCAGCAAGGAAGAAGCCACTGCTCCAAAACTGCCATAAAAAAGCAAAGTACGGTTTGCAACGGCACATGGGGACAAAGATCGTACTTTTTGGAGAAATGTCCTCTGGTCTGATGAAACAAAAATAGAACTGTTTGGCCATAATGACCATCGTTATGGTTGGAGGAAAAATCTAATCAAATCTAATTTTATTTGTCACATACACATGGTTAGCAGATGTTAATGCGAGTGTAGCGAAATGCTTGTGCTTCTAGTTCCGACCATGCAGTAGTATCTAACAAGTAATCTAACAATTTCACAACAACTACCTTATACACACAGTGTAAAGGAATGAATACGAGTATGTACATATAAATATATGAATGAGCGATGGCTGACCGGCATAGGCAAGATGCAGTAGATGGTATATAGTACAGTATATACATGTGAGATGAGTAGTGTAGGATATGTAAACATTATATAAATGGCATCGTTTAAAGTGGCTAGTGATACATTACATCTTTTTAATTATTAAAGTGGCTAGAGATTTGAGTCGATGGCCCAACGGCATAGGCAAGATTCAGTAGATGGTATAGAGTACAGTGCACACATCTGACATGAGCAATGTCGGATATGCAAACACTATACACAAAATTGTTTAAAGTGGCTAGTGATACATTTGTTACATCCAATTTTCTATTATTTAAAGTGGCTAGAGATTTAAGTCAGTATGTTGGCAGCAGCCACTCAATGTTAGTGGTGGCTGTTTAACAGTCTGATGGCCTTGAGATAGAAGCTGCCCCTCAGTCTCTCGGTCCCAGCCTTGATGCACCTGCACTGACCCCGCCCTCCGGATGATAGCGGGGCGAACAGGCAGTGGCTCGGGTGGTTGCCGTCCTGCAAGCCGAAGAACACCATCCCAAACGTGAAGCACGGGGGTGGCAGCATCATGTTGTGGGGGTGCTTTGCTGCAGGAGAGACTGGTGCACTTCACAAAATAGATGGCATCATGAGGAAGGAAAATTATGTGGATATATTGAAGCAACATCTCAAGACATCAGTCAGGAAGTTAAAGCTTGGTACAAATGGGTCTTCCAAATGGACAATGATCCCAAGCATACTTCCAAAGTTGTGGCAAAATGGCTTAAGGACAACAAAGTCAAGGTATGACCATCACAAAGCCCTGACCACAATCCTATAGAAAATGTGTGGGCAGAACTGAAAAAGCATGTGCGAGCAAGGAGGCCTACAAACCTGACTCAGTTACACCAGCTCTGTCAGGAGGAATGGGCCAAAATTCACCCAACTTATTGTGGGAAGCTTGTGGAAGGCTACCTGAAACATTTGACCCAAGTTAAACAATTTAATACTAATTGAGTGTATGTAAACTTCTGACCCACTGGGAATGTGATGAAAGAAATAAAAGCTGAAATATATAATATATATATAGACACAGCATATGTGTTTTAATAAAATCAACTTGTCTGATGCTTTAAGCACGCTGTTTGATTAAATAACACACAAATTACTCAAAAGGGAGCCAGAGATCAATATAGCCTAATCAGAAGAAAAACCTGTTCCCAACCCTCCTCCTTCCGCTGCTGATGGTCTTCGCAGATTCTGCAGTTACGATCCTGAAGTTGCCGGTAATAGGCTACTGGCAAATTTTTCATGTGGAGTGCCACGTCTTTGTCTCTCAACATCATTGTCTGAGGTTAATCTACATTCTATTTAAATTTACACTGAACAAAAATATTAAACGATTTTACTGAGTTACAGTTCATATAAGGAAATCAGCCAATTGAAATAAATTAATTAGGCCCCAATCTATGGATTTCTAATGACTGAGCAGGGGCGCAGCCATGGGTGGGCCTGGGAGGGCACAGGCCCACCCAATAGGAATGGGTTTTTCTCCACAAAAGGACTTCCCCACAAAAATACTTCTCAGTTTCATTAGCTGTCCGGTTGGCTGGTCTCAGACAATCCCGATAGTGAAGAGGCCAGATGTGGAGGTCATGGGCTGGCGTGGTTACACATGGTCTGCGGTTGTGAGGCCGGTTGGATGTTCTGCCAAATTCATTAAAACAACAGTGGAGGCGGCTTATGGTTGAGAAATGAACATTACATTTTCTGGCAACAGCTCTGATGGACATTACTACAGTCAGCAAGCCAATTGCACGCTCCATCAAAACTTGAGACATCTGTGGCATTGTGTTGTGTGACAAAACTCACATTTTAGAGTGGCCTTTTATTGTCCCCAGCACAAGGTGCACCTGTGTAATGATCATGCTGTTTAAATCAGCTTCTTGATATGCCACATGTCAGGTGGATGGATTAATCCTCACTAATAGGGATGCAAACAAATGTGTGCACAAAATTGGAGAGAAATAAGCTTTTTGTGGGATCTTTTATTTCAGCTCATGAAACATGGGACCAACCTTTTACATGTTGCGTTTATATTTTTGTTCAGTATAAATGAAAATGATACAAATCTAAAAATAACTTTTATTGCCAACTATGTAAAAATAGCCTACATAAAGCCAACAAATAAAAACATTGCAGCCTGCTGGTACAAAATATCCTGATAAAAATAAATATCCTATAAAATCACATTGGCTATGCATGGCCTGTCTGAAACGAACTTGTAACATTGTATCAACTATCAACTGGGTTGGCTGGAAACTTGTGCTAGCAAACTTGCAACATTGTATAAAATATTCTGGGCCTCAAGAGGTTTCCCGCACCAGTGAGCTCAGGACAGACACAGCTGTAGGCTATTTGTGCAAGGGATAAGAAGTAAATCAGGTATTTTAGGACATTTCCACTGGATCAGAGCATTACATTTTTCGTTTATATGCCGAGTGGTTATTGAAAAAGAGCAAGCTGGAAATATTTTACAAATACTTTTTTAGGAACTATTGTCATTCTCAATTGATTTTAAAATCAGACATTGTTTACTCGCTGTTTGAGGTGAAGAATTCTTTTGGGGGTAACACTCCACAGCTCATTAGTGGTATTTAAGACAATCAAAAATACTATATCAAAACGTCCCTACATTATAGGCCTACATTTGCGTACAGGCCATGTAGACTAGTCCTACTTCTATACGGGTGAACAGGTGCTCGTCCTTAGTCAACAAAGACAGGAGCGTTACAAACAAAATACTATAAATTGACAAAACTCGTAAATAGAATGAAATAAAAAAAAACGTGTTTCTCACAAGTCTAGCATAGGTTGTGAGTTCTGTAAACAACGTGTCCACCCCGACAACGGTAAACGACTGTAATAATAATAATACATTGAATGCATTAACAGAAATACCATAACTAAACAAACAAACATTGCAGATTATAAATTACGGGAATTAAAGTTAAAATGTGGGCTACTATTAGTGATATATGTCATGGGGAATTGACAGATACAGCAAACAATGCACACAAGTTATGAAACAATGAATATGCACAAAATTGTGGGAGAGAGCGCATTCTGGAGAGACGTGCCTTGTGCAGCTGAGACACACTCCCCTTTTTCTTGGACCGTGGCACCCCCGCGGCCTCCTTAATGGATTAGTCCACGGAGAGAGGAGCAAATCAGACAGGTGTCTTGTGTGCAATGAAGGAAAAAAAAATGCTTGACTAAAAACATCTGTCGACCAACAGCCTATCGACTAAATGGGGTCAGCCCTATCACAAACAAAGCCAAATCCTCCTAGATGCAACTGCACACGCTCCCCTTGTCCACTCCCCATTCCCTGGTTTCCATGGCTCCCCAATTGAGGTCAACTGGATTTTATGAGTATGCACATGTACCTGGAATCAGACACATGCTGCCTTCATTCCACACACTAAATGTACATGTTGCGTTTATATTTTTGTTCAGTGTAGATTAGCTACACTAGGGTGTAGAGCACGATAGGCTATGGCACTTCAGTAAAAATATATTTTTTAAATGCACGTTTTCATTGCTTGTTAGTAAATAAATACATTGGTCTTCTTTTAAAAAAGGTTGGAAGTGTCTGACTATTCATGAATTATTCATCAGCAGTCGACAAGGTGGTTCTGGCTCTGAGGCCTATAATGCTCTAATGTTGTGTCAAATGGACAATGCACCAATCCTCTCCAACCTGGTATAGTATAATTTGATATAGAATCTTTTCTTAATTTATAGACTAATAAACGCTGATCAGGCCCGGTCCTGGCGGATAAGCTGCCCTAGGCAAGACAGAAAAAATTACCGCCCTCCTATTCCTGCAAATAGAATAGTAGCCTAGGTTATACCGTGTCAGCCCACAATGCACTTTTATGATTGCCCATTTGGTAGTCTACTGTTTGTAAAACAGGCCATTTACTGTTAATCCCTGTCATTTGGTTACATACATTTATGTTAATGCATGTATTAATTACAGCAATTTACCATTCTCATTCTCGGAGTGGAATCGTTGTTTACAGAGTTCACAACCTACTACACTTTTTTGGTGTATTTCATACCATAATGTTAGCAAACCATGTGTGCAATGAGCATGTGTCTTGCTTCTCTGTCCTGTTGATGTTGACAGAGCCCCTCATTTTTTCTTCACCTCACGCAGTAAGTCAAATTATAATAGTTCCTCACAGTATTTGAAAAATCTTTCTAACACCCTCGATAATCAGCGCCGTTGATGAATAGGCTAGCCTATGGACATGTGTGTATTTGTTTCTATTTTAATGATTGCCAATTTCATCTTCATACTATAGCATAGCTGTCCCCTTCATAATTTATCTTATAGCCTACTTTCGGGAAAACGTTAAGGTAAGCCTAGGTATATATATATTTTTTTACGTTTTAAGGAGAAATATTTGCTTGTGTCTGACATACGCTGGTGGCTTGACTGACAGGTGCTTTGATGGGGGTGTGTGGTTGGGCAAGACAAAATATAAAAATCAGCAATCACACTCTGAATGGCACACATACACAATCCATGTCTCAATTGTCTCAAGGCTTAAAAATACTTATTTAACCTGTCTCCTCCCCTTCATCTACACTGATTTAAATGGATTTAACAAGTGAAATCAATAAGAGATCATAGCTTTTACCTGGATTCACCTGGTCAGTCTGTCATGGAAAGAGCAGGTGTTCTTAATGTTTTGTATACTCAGTGTATACAGTAGCATTTGCAAAGTCATCAGTAGGTATTGTTTCAATCCTACGGCGCCTAATCCTAATGTTTTGTACACTCAGTGTATACAGTAGCATTTGCAAAGTCATCAATAGGTATTGTTTCAATCCTACGGGGGCCTAATCCTAATGTTTTGTACACTCAGTGTATACAGTAGCATTTGCAAAGTCATCAATAGGTATTGTTTCAATCCTACGGGGGCCTAATCCTAATGTTTTGTACACTCAGTGTAAGTGTATTTGTCGATTCAGAAAGTTTCATAAAGTAGCCTGTCTGGACTCTTTAATAAGAATCAAAACGCTCCTGTCATGATTTAATCTTGTAAAAATCCTATTTTCACAAGTTTAAGCTACATTACTTCTCATTATTTATCTCAAAATGTCAATACACTGTCATCGAATGACCACAGCAGCAGTCCCAAATGTTTTGTGGAAAGTCAGAGAAAACCCATCGGACTTCGTTTAAATGGTTTTGTGCGTCGAAATAGGATCTGTATTAAAAAATAATATGCAGAAAAGCCAACAGACAAGGTAGGCATATAATCTTGATTTTGACTCCGTTAACTTCTTAGGGAGCGGCAGCAGAGGTGACGGTTTTGGAGAGTTTGGCGTGCCCAAAGTAAAATGCCTGCCACTCAGGCCCAGAAAATAGGATATGCACATAATTAGCACTATTGGATAGGAAACACTCTGACGTTTCTAAAAGTGTTAAAATAATGTATGTGAGTATAACAGAACTGATATAGCAGGCGAAAACCCGAGGAAAATCCACCCGGATTTGCAGTTTTTTTTGTACATGACCTTCTTCTCCAGGACTGAGACTGCAGTACCTATGGCTTCCACTAGATGTCAACAGTCTTTATACAGTGTCTGGAAGCACTAAGCAGAACGGATAAGAAGAGGAAGTAGTGAAGGGACCACTTTTGTCAACAACGTTTGACGGGCGCCATATTGTGAGCGCGCCCCACTTTATTTTCCTTTCCTATTGTTCACATTATCGTCCGGTTGAAATATTACAGTAAATATACATAAAAGGATACATAAAAAATGATGTTTGATTTGTTTGTAGAAAGTTTATAGGTATAATTTGAACGTGTTCTCTTCACGGTTCAATAGGCGACTCAATGGATTTTCTGATCATAACGCGCCAACCAAACGGAGATTTATGGATATAATAAATTACTTTTTCTAACAAAAGAACCATTGGATGTCTTCGTTGGACACTTGGGAAGCCCTCAGCAGAAGTTCTTCGAAAGGTAAGTGACATTTTTTAGCTCTTATATGGGTTTTGTGTGACCCGCGCTGGATATGAATTTATGCTAATGTCGAAAATACACTGCTCAAAAAAATAAAGGGAACACTTAAACAACACAATGTAACTCCAAGTCAATCACACTTCTGTGAAATCAAACTGTCCACTTAGGAAGCAACACTGATTGACAATAAATTTCACATGCTGTTATGCAAATGGAATAGACAACAGGTGTAAATTATAGGCAATTAGCAAGACACCCCCAATAAAGGAGTGGTTCTGCAGGTGGTGACCACAGACCACTTCTCAGTTCCTATGCTTCCTGGCTGATGTTTTGGTCACTTTTGAATGCTGGCGGTGCTTTCACTCTAGTGGTAGCATGAGACGGAGTCTACAACCCACACAAGTGGCTCAGGTAGTGCAGCTCATCCAGGATGGCACATCAATGCGAGCTGTGGCAAGAAGGTTTGCTGTGTCTGTCAGCGTAGTGTCCAGAGCATGGAGGCGCTACCAGGAGACAGGCCAGTACATCAGGAGACGTGGAGGAGGCCGTAGGAGGGCAACAACCCAGCAGCAGGACCGCTACCTCCGCCTTTGTGCAAGGAGGAGCAGGAGGAGCACTGCCAGAGCCCTGCAAAATGACCTCCAGCAGGCCACAAATGTGCATGTGTCTGCTCAAACGGTCAGAAACAGACTCCATGAGGGTGGTATGAGGGCCCGACGTCCACAGGTGGGGGTTGTGCTTACAGCCCAACACCGTGCAGGACGTTTGGCATTTGCCAGAGAACACCAAGATTGGCAAATTCGCCATTGGCGCCCTGTGCTCTTCACAGATGAAAGCAGGTTCACACTGAGCACATGTGACAGACGTGACAGAGTCTGGAGACGCCGTGGAGAACGTTCTGCTGCCTGCAACATCCTCCAGCATGACCGGTTTGGCGGTGGGTCAGTCATGGTGTGGGGTGGCATTTCTTTGGGGGGCCGCACAGCCCTCCATGTGCTCGCCAGAGGTAGCCTGACTGCCATTAGGTACCGAGATGAGATCCTCAGACCCCTTGTGAGACCATATGCTGGTGCGGTTGGCCCTGGGTTCCTCCTAATGCAAGACAATGCTAGACCTCATGTGGCTGGAGTGTGTCAGCAGTTCCTGCAAGAGGAANAATTTCACATGCTGTTGTGCAAATGGAATAGACAACAGGTGTAAATTATAGGCAATTAGCAAGACACCCCCAATAAAGGAGTGGTTCTGCAGGTGGTGACCACAGACCACTTCTCAGTTCCTATGCTTCCTGGCTGATGTTTTGGTCACTTTTGAATGCTGGCGGTGCTTTCACTCTAGTGGTAGCATGAGACGGAGTCTACAACCCACACAAGTGGCTCAGGTAGTGCAGCTCATCCAGGATGGCACATCAATGCGAGCTGTGGCAAGAAGGTTTGCTGTGTCTGTCAGCGTAGTGTCCAGAGCATGGAGGCGCTACCAGGAGACAGGCCAGTACATCAGGAGACGTGGAGGAGGCCGTAGGAGGGCAACAACCCAGCAGCAGGACCGCTACCTCCGCCTTTGTGCAAGGAGGAGCAGGAGGAGCACTGCCAGAGCCCTGCAAAATGACCTCCAGCAGGCCACAAATGTGCATGTGTCTGCTCAAACGGTCAGAAACAGACTCCATGAGGGTGGTATGAGGGCCCGACGTCCACAGGTGGGGGTTGTGCTTACAGCCCAACACCGTGCAGGACGTTTGGCATTTGCCAGAGAACACCAAGATTGGCAAATTCGCCATTGGCGCCCTGTGCTCTTCACAGATGAAAGCAGGTTCACACTGAGCACATGTGACAGACGTGACAGAGTCTGGAGACGCCGTGGAGAACGTTCTGCTGCCTGCAACATCCTCCAGCATGACCGGTTTGGCGGTGGGTCAGTCATGGTGTGGGGTGGCATTTCTTTGGGGGGCCGCACAGCCCTCCATGTGCTCGCCAGAGGTAGCCTGACTGCCATTAGGTACCGAGATGAGATCCTCAGACCCCTTGTGAGACCATATGCTGGTGCGGTTGGCCCTGGGTTCCTCCTAATGCAAGACAATGCTAGACCTCATGTGGCTGGAGTGTGTCAGCAGTTCCTGCAAGAGGAAAGCATTGATGCTATGGACTGGCCCGCCCGTTCCCCAGACCTGAATCCAATTGAGCACATCTGGGACATCATGTCTTGCTCCATTCACCAACGCCACGTTGCACCACAGACTGTCCAGGAGTTGGCAGATGCTTTAGTCCAGGTCTGGGAGGAGATCCCTCAGGAGACCATCCGCCACCTCATCAGGAGCATGCCCAGGCGTTGTAGGGAGGTCATACAGGCACGTGGAGGCCACACACACACTACTGAGCCTCATTTTGACTTGTTTTAAGGACATTACATCAAAGATGGATCAGCCTGTAGTGTGGTTTTCCACTTTAATTTTGAGTGTGACTCCAAATCCAGACCTCCATGGGTTGATACATTTGATTTCCATTGATAATTTTTGTGTAATTTTGTTGTCAGCACATTCAACTATGTAAAGAAAAAAGTTTCGAATAAGATTATTTCATTCATTCAGATCTAGGATGTGTTATTTTAGTGTTCCCTTATTTTAGTGTTATTTTTTTGAGCAGTGTATATGAGGTGCTATCCTCAAACAATCAAATGTTGTGCTTTCGCCGTAAAGCCTTTTTGAAATCTTACAACACTGTGATATTGCCAAGAAGCAGAGCTTTTGATGACTATGCAACACTTGTATATTGATGAATGTTTAATAATTCAACTTTTGGATTTTGAATTTGGCGCCTTACATTTCACCGGGTAGTGTCGGGAGCAGCCCGCTAATGCCATGATAATAATGAAGTGTAATTGCTTGTTTCAAATCAGTTTTAATTCAGAAGCATATCCATGTAAACAAGTTAAACAGAATTGTGACCTCCCTCCTCCCTTTTTTTTTTTTACCTCCCCCTGTACGGTTATGTCGGTCACTGTGTACATTGGCCTGGCCAATTACCATAACCTCAAATTCCGTCACAGCCCTAGTCACACACAACAATTATATTTGCTACTTGTGCCTTCAGTTTAAGTAGGCCTATATTTCTCTCATTAATAAGTGCCTTTCCGCTGCAATTAAAGTTAGGCCAAAATAAAAGCAGGGCAACAAAATTAGGTTTGAAAAAGAGCAAGGCCTGTATGTTGAGTATTGAATCCACAGAAGACGGGCCACCACAAAACCCTGATGGTGGACAACACCTTGGTCTCTCTCTAGATCACAAGTCGCTCTCTCCTTCCCTCCTCCTCTGTTTTTGGTTTCGGTCCAAGTTGGGATAGAAAGTTGCGGTAGAGGTAATTGACTCTGTCTGCTCCTGTGTGACCAAGACGTCACTAAATTGTCAGATTTCACCCATTCCTCCCCAACTGAGACTATTGAGTGACCACACTCACAATTAAGAAACCATCAACTTTACTAATGCTAAGCTGTTTAGGCTTAACACATTCCTTGCAATTACAGTAACTGGCAGTATTCCCCTGTATTACCCACACACCAACAGATGGCATACCAGTAACCCACAGAGAATGGCTGGACTAGCACTCCAAAACACATCTTAAATTGGCAAACCATACCACAACTTAAAACCGCCCAAACACAATTAATTCTTGCATTGAAATGATAGTCTAGTCAACATAACCACTTAGTGACATGTAATATGCAGTCAGTATATAGCTGACAGCGGATACAGCCTGTGCCTGGGGGAGATTTATAGCTTTTCATGAAGCCAACTGAGGCTCCATTTTGATCAACAGCAGCTCTGAGTTAATAAAAAGCAAGTCATTGAGACCTATGGGTGGGCTGAGCTGCTGCTCAATGGAGTCTGCCAGCACAGTCATCTCAATGGAGTCTGGCCTTCTAAAGTCACTAGCATTATACTGTATGTTTGGGCCATTGTATTTTTGGGACACCAAAACATTCCTTTTTAATTCAGTCAGTTCAGGGATTGAAAGAAACAACTAATATGAATTTCATTTCAATTCACTTCCTGGATTGAAGGATTCCTAAAAAAAAAAAATAGACCCCAACATCCAAATTGGAATTTAGAATGTTCGATGGTGCAGCAATGGAGATTCCTGCCCAGGGGTTAAACTGCTAAAGTGACCTAAATAAGTCATCATGTTCATCCCTATAAAATACTTTTTTTAGAAGCATATTGGGTTATGTGGACTCTTTGTTCCATAATGGAGCTTCAGAAAAGACAAACACTAGTCACATGGTGTCCCAGTCACAGTCACTCAATGAGTAGTACTGTAATCCCCTAACTCACCCAGCTGAGATAAAGGACAGGACATAGTAGAGGCTTGTCAGGACAGATAGGTGTTGTTCCCTTTGAAAGCAGGACAATAACAATATAGTGAATCTCAAGATGGAACCTGGTGTATTGGCACACTGACTACCATTGCCAAAACAACATTTTTGTGGCCTTTCCTCTCCATGAAAGACAATGGCTAGGCTACATGGTCAATACTGCTTCTCTAACTTCTGACATTTTTAAAAGACTGATCTATTGAGACCAGATGGCAAAAGTGTTTAGTACATTTTCTTTCAAAACCACAACCCAAACTGAACTCAGCCATTGAGACAGAAATTGAAAGCAAATTAATACATTGCTGACTGCTGGGGTCTCTGCTGACTGCTGGGGTCTCATTGACTGTAGACTTATAGACTCAAAACCTCCACAGACCTCCTGTGTCCTGGCATGGCCTGGAATGCGGTTATTTACGGCCAAATCCTAATTTTAGGGGTACTGTAAGATACACATTGGCAATTTGAACTTTCTCATAAATGATGCATTGATGTACAAGTAAGGGCTTGACCCTTATAAAATGCAGCAGTAAAGGCTAGTTAGTCTCTCCAAGTCAACAATGCACTGCTTCACATGGCTCTAACATTAACTCCTTAGGGCTTAACACTGCCTGCCTGAGTGGAGCCTCTGCTGTCTCTGACCCTGGCTGCCCTCTGACTCAATGCTCAGTCTCCTATCTGTCTCAATGGGAATGATGGACAGTTTGCTGGAGAAGGACCCAGCATGACTCTGTCATTCACTCAGAAACCCTGCTTGGCCGGGACAGACAAAGACCGTAGTCTGATAAACAACATGCTCCAGCACACACAGATGTCAACACACATCAAAATGGATTGGCGTGCTTAATCATAGCCAGTTTCTCTAACCAAATGTTGTGACATAACAGGGTGTGGTATGCTGATGAATAGGACTCATCCGTTCCAAGACCTACAGTAGACAGGATACGACCATCTGCAGAGCACGATGTGTCAATACTGGGCCCGACTAATTATGTGAATCTGTCAGGAGGATGGGTGTACTGAGAACACATCTAGACCATGTTGTAAAAATACACCTCTCTCTTTTAAGGACTTTGGTTTACTTTCCCACACAGTCTAGTAGACAGCGGATTGTTTACCAAGTCCTATGCACACCAATTCTTGGACCGTTCTGTGTGTGTGTGTGTGTGTGTGTCAGCATATCCTCCCTGGAGATGTGTGCTCCTGTACGACCACTGGGCAGTAGCCTCAGGCTGAGAGAAGAGGGGGAAGGGGATTTCTCTCTCCCTCGCTCTTCCCCCTACCTTGTTTTCATCACTTACTGGGGCCTTGGATCAGAGCTGAGCAATTATCACTCGCTGATCCCCGAAACTGTCAAGAGATGTTGTGAGCAGCATGAAAGTCCTTTTAGGGTGAACAGAGGGGACCATGGCAGTTTAAAAACATGCGTAGTAGCTAGGTTCTGTTTCACTCAGTTCATCATAAATAATCATGGTGTTGGTTGCTGAGAGTAGCACATCTTTCTCTGGTGACTAAGAGCTAATGCTCTTGTTTACCTAGAGTCTGTCTGGCTCAGGATCCATAGCGTAAATGCTATATGGGTGCGGCAGTAGCAGTGTACATCTGGACTCAGCAAGAGGCTAATCACATGTGGCTCAACCGCAGCTTTATATGGAGGAACTAGGGTTGAATGAGGAGCTAAAACGTGTCCTTACAAAGTCGGAGACAAACTTGTGAAATAGGTGGCCAGATGACTTGGGCTCCGATACGATACAGGAAAAGTACGTTTCAGTTTCGGTGCGATTCGGTTTGATTAGAGAACCACCCCACTAACATTATCAGATTGGGGGGGGGGGCAACGTAGCCGATGTTCTTTGTCCCCCCACTTTGGTTCTGAAATCACCATCTCCAAATAATTAACTTGTCATTTTTGCAGATTAAATCTTTAAACTATTAATGTATCAATATTTATCATTTACAAATTAGCTATGCCATAGCCAATGAATATATAGCACAACTTTGGATTTCACCCCCCCCTTACTTTTATAAAAATGTTAACAGCGCATAGATAACAATAACCTAGCAAATGACATAGGTTGTCACTCAACTAATAAAGCCTAATATCACATAAAGCCATTTTAGCATTTGAATGCTGAAGGTGACGTGCAGATGTGCAAGATCAGGAACAGGCCATCAACCTCGCGTTGGTAAGTGTGCGAAACTGGCCACAGTTTGACTAGGCTACTGTTATTGTCTGGGGTTGTTTGGCATGCTAAACGACTTGCAGGTCAATGACTGTCAACACAGTTACCTGCAGTTCAACACTGAAGGGGAGGACGCATCAGTTGTCACAAACGATTAGGTATTTTCGAAAGGTAGAAAGAATGTAAAAAATGTAAAATTGGGTGAACCAGCGATTCGTAACGTTTGAATCGATTTTCTGACCGATGCATGCTACATTTCGATCAGTTTGGGGTCCGCGCCCGATGCACTTGTATCTTAAACATTTGAATCAGGTACCGACACCGATCGTGAATCGTTACATTCCTATTAAATAGGCCTACATGTTTACACTGATCATGAATAGACCTAGACTATAGTACAGTCAGATGCATGAGACTGAAAAACAGCTTCTATCTCAAGGCCATCAGACTGTTCAACAGCCATCAGTAGCACATTAGAGGCTGCTGCCCTAAATACATAGACTTGAAATCACTGGCCACTTTAATAATAAAACACTAGTCACTTTAATAATATTTACATATTTTGCATTACTCATCTCATATGTATACACTGTATTCTATCCTATTCTACTGTATCTTAGTCTATACCGCTCTAACATTGCACATCCAAATATTTATAATGTCCTTAATTCCATACACATAGATGTGTGTATTGTTGTCAAATTGTTAGTTTTTACTAGTTAGATATTACTGAACTGTTGGAGCTAGAAACACAAGCATTTCGCTACACCCACAATAACATCTGATAAACACGTGTATGTGACAAATAACATTTGATTTGCTTTAATATTATGTCCACCCTGTGCAACAGCCTGAGGTCTGACTCGGTTTGACTCATGCGTCCAAGATGTGACATGAGTCTTATGCAATCTTCTCTAAAGCCCTCCTCCTTGGCCTAGTCCGTGCGTAAAGGTGTCCTGCTTGTGCTCTCAGACAGAAATCATTGAATGTGTACTAAACCCAGCTGAAAACACCAAGACAGGGATCGGCAGTCTGACTGAGTATAAATCTTGACTGTCTGAAAAAACAACCTTACATAATGTGACACAGCTGCTGATTAAGGATGAATTTGTAGAGGGGTGGATGGATGATAGATCATCTTAAAGCCATTTGCAATTACTCCTGAGAATTCTGAAGTATGAAGACAGCTTCTAGAGCAGGAGTATTCAAACTTTTTCACCTGGGACCACAAGAATTTCTTGCGACCTCACCCCACCCCAAATTGAATGGCACAAACTTAAAAGAAACCTGTACATTTGGATTTTTACATCAACAAATTACCTTAAATTCATTACATTTCTCAAAAAACTTTTGTATATTGTCCCATACAATAATCTGTACTATCAATTTTTTTTACTCTCAAATTATCAACATTTTCAGTTTTCCATTTACCTCATGTAATGACTTCCATGATATTGATAAAAATGAAGCCTGGTTTGTTCTATGGTAACTTTAATACACTGAAACTACTTTTATATTCGTATGAGAGGAGTAAACATTAATGTGTGTATTAAAGTTAAAACATTTAAATGTGTTATCCCTCGCAAGGCTGCCGGCCCAGACGCCATCCCTAGCAGCGTCCTCAGAGCATGTGCAGACCAGCTGGCTGGTGTGTTTACAGACAAATTCAATCAATCCCTATCCCAGTCTGCTGTCTCCACATATTTAAAGATGGCCACCATTGTTCCTGTTCCCAAGAAAGCTAAGGTAACTGAAGTAAATTACTATCGCCCCATAGCATGACAGAAGTGCTTTGAGAGACTTGTCAAGGATCATATCACCTCCACCCTACCTGTTACCCTAGACCCACTCCAATTTGCTTACCAACCGAATAGGTCCAGAGACGATGCTATCGCCATCACACTGCCCTATCCTATCAGGACAAGAGGAATACCTATGTTAGAATGCTGTTCATTGACTACAGCTCAGCATTCAACACCACAGTACCCTCCAAACTCATAATTAAGCTTAAGACCCTGGGTCTCGACCCCGCCCTGTGCAACTGGGTCCTGGACTTCCTGATGGGCCGCCCCCAGGTGGTGAAGGTTGGAAACAACAGCTCCACTCTGCTGATCCTCAACACTGGGGCCCCACAAGGGTGCGTTCTCAGCTTTCTCCTGTACTCCCTGTTCACCCAAGACTGCGTGGCCATACACGCCTCCAACTCAATCAACACGTTTGCAGACGACACTACAGTGGTAGGCCTGAGTGCCAACAACGACGAGACAGCCTACAGGGAGGTGGTGAGGGCCCTCGGAGTGTGGTGTCAGCGAAATAACCTCTCAATGTCAGCAAAACAAAAGAGATGATCGTGGACTTCAGGAAACAGCAAAGGGAGCACCCCCCTATCCACATCGACGGCACAGCAGTGGAGAAGGTGGAAAGTTTTAAGTTCCTCGGTGTACACATCACCGACAAACTGAAATGGTCCACGCACACAGACAGTGTGGTGAAGAAGGCGCAATAGGGCCTCTTAAACCTCAGGAGGCTGAAAAAATGTGGCTTGTCACCGAAAACCCTCACTAACTTTTACAGGTGCACAATTGAGAGCATCCTGTCGGGCTGTACCAATGCCTGGTACGGCAACTGCACCGCCCACAACCGCAAGGCTCTCCAGAGGGTGGTGCGGTCTGCACAACACATCACCGGGGGCATGCAAACTACATGCCCCCCAGGACACCTACAACATCCGATGTCACAGGAAGGCAAAAAAGATCATCAAGGACAATAACCACCCAAGCCACTACCTGTTCACCCCGCTTACATCCAGAAGGCGAGATCAGTACAGGTGCATCAAAGCTGGGAGAGAGAGACAGAAGCTGTTTTCAATCTCAAGGCCATCAGATTGTTAAACAGCCACCATTAGCACAGAGGCAGCTGCCTACCTACAGATTTGATGTCATTGGCCACTTTAATAAATGCAACACTAGTCACTTTAATAATGCTACTTTAAGAATGTTTAAATCTCGCATTACTCATCTCATATGTATATACTGTACACTGTATCCTTCACTATCTATTCTATACTATCTATTGCATCTTAGCCACTCTCACTGCTCATCCATATATTTTATACTTATATATTTTCAACCCATTCCTTTACTAGATTGTGTGTATTAGGTTTTGTTGTGGAATTGTTAGATATTACCCGTTACCATTTCGCTACACTCGCAATAACATCTGCTAACCACATGTATGTGACCAATAAAATTTGATTTGATTTTCAAATAGCTAGCTAGCTGTGTCATTGTCTTCCAAGCTACATGCTAAACCTACATTTAGCTAATGTGTGTACAAATGAGAAAAACCCTTTAATTGTCTGCTCATGCATGTGAATTATTTTATTACTCACAAGTGTAATATGGTTTGGTGGCATTATTCAAGAGTGTAGCTAGCTAATATGTTTTAGAGGAAAGGTTGCTTGCATTGTTGAATAGCTTGCAAGCTTACTGGCTAGTCAGTGGCTACTGTGTTACTGATATTTATGGTAAATATGGACCGGCAGAACCAGAATGTCACGTTGCCAGCCTCAAAAGGTTAGGCAAGGATGTAATGTAAATTGAAAGGTTTCTGTACATATTATGTAAATTGAAATTTCGTCGTGCTGCCTCAAATGTTTGTCGATGAGAATATAGCCTTTAAAATCAATCAATGACTAGAGTCAACTGCATGCCCTAAGAGTCATGAATGATAGCGAATGACTGAATGAATAGCAAACAGTAGAGAGAAGGTTCAGTAAGTTCGCCAGCTGTATAATGAATTGACTTCCTCACTGTTCAATGCCATTACAGATTCATAACCCCTCCAGCATCTCTAAACCTTGTGAAACATTGCATCAATGATGCCCTGACTGTCAACTCTGCTTTGCTTTATCTTGGCCAGGTCGCAGTTGTAAATGAGAACTTGTTCTCAACTTGCCTACCTGGTTAAATAAAGGAGAAATAAAAATAAAATACATTTCATCAGTAACAGAATATTCAGTGTAGTACATTTTTATTTATTTTTTATTTTATCTTTATTTAACTAGGCAAGTCAGTTAAGAACAAATTCTTATTTTCAATGACGGCCTAGGAACAGTGGGTTAACTGCCTTGTTCAGGGGCATGATTGACTGAGTTAGACTTGCCATCTGACAAACCCAGAATTCAGATCTAGTTTACTAGAGCAAGTTATGTTCTTGTGGTGCTTTGAGGTCAGTGCAGAATGGCTGCTAGTAGTCCAGTAACATGGAGTATGTTTACAGACACACGAATCAAATCGATACTAAACAGATTATGACTGTAAATAGAGTACGGAAATAGTCATGTAAACAATACACGATTTTGGCCCCGATTTAGCTTTTTCCAGACACGTTTTTGAGATCGGAGACAAAATCTCCATGATGTTGCCTACTCGGGGTACGGCCGTCACCGACGTGAGCGGGTCATAAACGCAATCTGAGGGCTACTGATCCCGTCTTTGGGCAGACCCAGACACCCTTATATTTTCAAACATATTTGATTTTAAATCGCCACAAAATCTGCAATGCTCTTGTAGCGTGAGATTTGCAAGAATTGAGAACGATGATCAGCAATAGACATTGAGAGCTCGCCTGAGAAGAAGTCAGTGACTACTACTACGCGTATGTACAGCATTGTATCGAGGATCCTCATAACCAAGTGAATAATCTTGTAGTGTGACCCCCTGTCTGCGCCACATTGTTTTAGTGTGCGCAGCACTACGTTGGCAAGACAAAAAAAAAAATACAGGAAATACTGTTGTTTAATGTGAGATGTTCAGCGATGTTAGGATTTTTAAAGTCGTGTAGTGTCCGCCTGGCATTACTCTGCTTATCTTAAAATCGGTCAAAATAAAAGTGAGCATACGCCGATTAAAACACCTGGTTTTCTGAGCAATCTTTCTAATTATTAGGACATGTAAACAGCTTCAAAGTTCCAGCAGTGTATTTGATCTGCACATGTGCCAGCACCAGTAGCGCAAGCCTCCCTCTTATTTACGAGTTTGGGGAAAACTGAAAGTATGCATCTTAGAAATCGTTTTCACATACAAACTTTATACTGTATGTCTGAACTCCGATTCAAATAGGCTTCGCAAAAATAACATGGTCTGTGGAAGAACATTTATTACGATTGGACATTTGCTGCATTTATAAAAATACCCATCATGTAGCCTGATTTCAGGTGTGTCCATGTAAACAGGATTATTAGGGAAATCGTTATTCTTGGAAAGCATGTAAACATTTTAAACAAACAATTACATGAATCTGACTATTCACATAATCATATTAGTGTGCATGTAAATTGTGCTCATAATTGACATTACTAACCCCTGATGAGTTCTAGGATAATGTCTGGATTCTGACCCATAAGAGAGATTGAATGATACTGGTATAAGTAATCCAGTGTGGCGCAGCGTCCTTAGCAGACAGAATGAAGTGGCATTAGCACAGATGGCTACTACTCTCAAAAATGACCCGTGTGTGTACTAACATCCCCTGAATTTCCTCCCATACTTAAGAGAAACTGTTGCTCCATCTACTTTCATATTTACAGACTAGTAAAGCAGTCAAGACTGTGAGATAAGCTCTCCTCATGCCTTTGTGCATGGATATAAAATGTCCTTCCTCCAGCCCGACTTAAGCACTGATAGAGAATTCCCAGTCCAAAGAATTTCACTATGTCATGCAGACTCTGGAGGGGATTTTTAAATAACTTTGAAGTCGTAACGTATTTGAAGATAAAATACAGAGGAATTATAGCGGGAGACAGAGGAGCAGTTTTGATCGACGGTTTAGCGGGGACGAGCTAGGTTCAAAATGGCTCTAGATTATCTCAGACTTTAGTACCAGGATGTGAAATGATAACAGCTCCAATTGGCAGTGTGCACAGCGCTGTGTAATTAGAATCAGCAGCAACCTTTGATTTGAGTACACAACAGGGCAGCGTGATAGTGATGTCATCTGTGTAATAAAGTCTGAAGCTGAGCTCTGCCCTCACGTGCAGACTGGCAACGACACATGCAGAGCAGAGGGGATGATGATGGTGCCTCCATGGTTCTTCAATATAATTAAACTGGAAAACTGGGCCTACATGAAAACCCACAGACAAGGGTAGTCAAAAGAGCAGCCAAAAAACAAAGACATTCATTCCCATCTGGTCAACTTACCCACATATCCTGAGGCAATGCCAACATCAGTATATGCAAGCAAAAGAACACAATTAGCCTGTTATAAGATGACGCAAAAAGATCAGAGGACTCCGGTCAAAGCTCTGTCCAGCAAGATTTACGGAAACCCTGAGAGTAGCACATAGCTCGGGAGGGAGAAAGAGGAGAGAACGGGATGAAGGCAAATGGATCAATGGCAAACTACGCAGCGAAGCACACCATTGTGCCTCTGTCAGCATTTCTGACAACTGCAGCCTACAGCAAAGAACAGAGGGACAGATAAGGAAAGAGGGATGGATGCTGAGGAACGAGTGATCCTTATTCAGCAGTGACAATCTGATTATCTTTGTTAACTTTCCATAAGTGATGCTGATGTAATTAATAGCCTTGACTTATTGGTGGGCTGGCTTAGGCTAGTCTACTTATTTTAAATCGTAAAGCTGTCAAGACAGAATGCACTTTTATGATCTCTTATCCGACCAAACATTGGCCAAAGAAAGAGCAGGCAACAGCTGATTGACGAGGTCTGTGGAGCTGGAGCACCTACAACCACTCCATTACAACTTATCAACTACAACAGCTGAACCTTTGAATCGGAAGCTCTACACCAGAAGAGGAAGCACACATGACCTTATTGTGCGTGCGGGTGAAATACTAAATTTAGACTCAACTGTGAAGTAAAGATAGCACAGTGAAAGGACCTGTAATGTTAGAAGAATCCTTCCTGACATAAGCTAGCTTCAATAAACAAGAAAATATCAGCAGGGAAGCCGAATTATCTCCAGTAGAATTCTTCAACAGCTGTAGCGTCTGGTTGGGGAGATGTTGGGGAACTGTTGTCACCAGTAGCCTACATTATCAACCATTAAAGTCACAAAGTGAAGTCACATGATCTAAGTCCTGAAAAAGAATGCTGATTTGCCCTCCAAAGAGCGCAAATGGACAACAGTCTGAACATTCTGGCAGAATGTAGCTAGCGATATCAATCTGCCTGAGAGACTTTGATCAAGCTATATCAATAATGACTCTGGGTCCCCAGTGATGCTAATGGTTCTCTGTGACTGCGTGAAAATTATACATCATATGTCCATTGACATTCCTACACGGAAAGCTTTCAATGCATGTCTGTGGAAAGCGATGTCTGCCTATTCGCATATTTGCTAGTTGGATCGAGTCTACATTAAACATCACTAGTCAAATTGCTAACGCTCCATCAGTAAGCCTATTTATGTAATAGGCTATAAAAGTACAAATCCCAACGGCAGAATAGCATGACTTCTGTTTAGTCTACACATATATAAAGATCATGCACTCCTGTACATTTATGTATATTCAGTGCAATGTGCACACTGATGCAGCTGACACCCGCTGGGGCACCCTAGTAAACTGAACTTTCATTTTCACCCATAGCTGAGCAGCAGTCCCTCAGACTGATTCATGGGAGTTTTGTCCTGAATTATTGGCTTGCCTCTTGTCAAAGTCAGCGCTTTTCCCTACAAGGGACATGGTAAAATCTCCCAGCCTTGCAGTACAGTTTAGAGGGCCAGCTAAAATAACTTGACTGACAACTGTCTCAGCACCTCCACACACACACACACACACATCTTTAAGAGGCAAGCCATTGTACAGATTCCTGACCTAGCACATGTATTACACAACAGACATTAAAGTATGTTGAGTAACATGACATGTTGACTGCACTGTAAATAGTTAGGCCTGTTTTAATGTGAAATACGAGCTTGTCTTGCAAACATCTAATGTATCAATAAATATCCCCAAAGTGTGAAATTGGGCTGGGATTAATAAATGAGACATTTCTTCACCTCATTTAGTTTAGACACGGACACTACACATTACTCAACATATTCTGTTCTCATGTCAGTGTTAAACTGTTATCTATGAAGCAATTTTTCATCCATATTCCCTGAGCAGGCTAAAACAGATTAAATGCATCAACAACAGTTCAATAGAAGAGTGGTATTAGATGGAAGAGTGGTATTAGGCTACATAGTTGTATTTGAGAAAGTGATCATAAAGAATCTGTAATATAAAACTGCGATGGCCTGGTAGGCAAATACCTCATCTGAACCATGCAGGTCATTTTCAGTTCCGGCTCCAAAAATACAGTGATAAGGAAAGTGATTTCAAAGACAGCCAATCTACTATCCCCAACATTTCAGAGATGAGCCAAACCTCCACAAACCTCATTTCCAGAGCCCTTAACAGAGAAGCCACATGCAGAAATTTGGGTTCAGGCATCAGTCCACAGTGCTGACAGCTTAGAAAAATGACAAGAGGAAAAAAACTAAACTGTGAATTCAAATTCAGCTTGTGTGAAAGGTTTCGAAAGCATTCCACAGGGATGCTGGCCCATGCTGACTCCAATGCTTCCAACAGTTGTGTCAAGTTGGCTGGATGTCCTTTGGGTGGTGGATCATTCTTGATACAAACTGTTAAGTGTGAAAAACCCAGCAGCGTTGCAGTTCTTGACACAAGCCGGTGCACCTGGCACCTGCTACCATTCTCACTTCAAAGGCACACAAATCTTTTGTCTTGCCCATTCACCATGTGAAGGGCACACATACACAATACATGTCTCAAGGCTTAAAAATCCTTCTTTAACCTGTCTCCTTCCCTTCAATCACACTGATTGAAGTAGATTTAACAAGTGACATCAATAAGGGATTATAACTTTCACCTGGTCAGTCTATGTCATGAAAAGAGTTTTGTACACTCAGTGTATGCTGCCTAGGATATGAGCCCCAGTGGAGGTGTCATAATACCCATAAAACCAAGCGGTCACACAGGGAAATGGTTCCAATCGTTTTAACACAATTCATTTTTTAGAAACACTTAAAATAAGGGCTGTGTTTCGTTTTATTTTGGGGGGGTAAATACTGATAAAAGTCACCTTGTCCTAGAGATTTACACAGTTACCAAAACATCACACCAGGGTAAGCCTACATGAAACACAGCCATTATGTTAAGTGTTTCTAAAATCCCCTATGGGAAAGAAAATGGTGGAAAAACGATTGGAACCATTTCCCTGTTTGACCTCTAGGTTTTATGGGTATTATGACTCATACTGTGGTACTCTATAACTCAAAGTATGGGATCATGGCCTCGGTAGATAGCGAAATTAGCCTATGAGGATCTTTGCAGTCAGTCTTTTTTTGCTCAGAATTTCCACAGATAGTCATGTATTTGTTGTTCACAGTCCAGGGCCTTAGCGAAAAAAAAGTTATGAAGTGGATACAACCATGAAATTTGGTACAACCATTCCTCAGATGATATGAACATATCCTAGAAGGGGTGCTTATTTAAAAATTAACCAAGAAGCAGAATTCAAAATGGACTCCAATGGAGATGGTAATGAATCCATAGTTATTTAAAACAGCTTATTAAGTGACATTTTCAAAAAACAAACATGAAATCAAGTAATAATACACCAAATGCTATCCTTAAGTTCTGATTAGTGAAGAAAATAAAAGATTGCACGACAATCGAGCATCCTGGCATTGACACTCCAGAGAACAGAAAGCTCACTTTTGCAGCCACACATCAGGAATTCTCTGCAAGCTGTCAGCCTCTGGTAAGAGTGTCCACAAAAGTGTCCTGGAATCAACTGTTTTAGACCATCCAAATCTTTCTGGTGAAGGTGACGATTGGATGGTTTTCAGACTTGTTGACCGAATGCTTGTTTGATCCACTGCTCGGTTTGAATTTTACAGCTTCGAGAAGAGATCCTTCCTCAGATCATTGGTCGGACGGTTCTGACGTAGAATATGTGGACAACTACAAATACCTAGGTGTCTGGTTAGACTGTAAACTCTCCTTCCAGACTCACATTAAGCATCTCCAATCGAAAATGAAATCTAGAATCGGCTTCCTATTTCGCAACAAAGCATCCTTCACAAACATACCCTCGTAAAACTGACCATCCTACCAATCCTCAACTTCGGCGATGTAATTTACAAAATAGCCTCCAACACTCTACTCAACAAATTGGATGCAGTCTATCACAGTGCCATCCGTTTCGTCACCAAAGTCCCATATACTACCCACCACTGCAGATATATTTCACTGGTCACCCCCAAAGCAAATTCCTCCTTTGGCCGCTTTTCCTTCCAGTTCCTTCCAGTGCTGCCAATGACTGGAACAAACTGCAAAAATCACTGAAGCTGGACTCATATCTCCCTCACTAACTTTAAGCACCAGCTGTCAGAGCAGCTCACATATCACATAGCCCATCTGTAAATAGCCCATTCAACTACATCATCCCCATACTGTATTTATTTACTTTGCTCCTTTGAACCCCAGTATCTCTACTTGCACATTCATCTTCTGCACATCTATCACTCCAGTGTTTAATTGCTATATTGTAATTACTTCGCCTCTATGGCCTATTTATTGCCTTACCTCCCATTTGCACACACTGTATATAGACTTTCTACTGTATTATTGACTGTATGTTTGTTTATTCCATGTGTAACTGTGTTGTTGTATGTGTCGAACTGCTTTGCTTTATCTTGGCCAGGTCGCAGTTGTAAATGAGAACTTGTTCTCAACTAGCCTACCCAGTTAAATAAATAAAAAAATTTAAAAAAATTATTTAAATGACACAATCTTGTCTTGTCATAGAGAAGGTGTATCTTTCAAGCAATGTGAAAGTGGACAAATCCAAGTCAATGGGTTGAAATGGTTCAGCTGCCATGAGCTGTCTTCTTGCCCTTTCCACAAAGGGTTATAACCTGTGAATGCATGAAAGCCTGACAAAGGCAAACTCTTGTGCATTCCAAGCTTCTCGTAGATGGTGTCGATGTAAATCTCCTGTTAGTTTTTACCTACACCAAAAGCAACCCACAGCTTTATGGTTGGATAATCCTTGGTAAATTGGAAGAACAGCCCAGCAAGGAAGACAATGATGTCGGTTTCCACTGTCTGAATGATAATTGTTTGTGCACCCTTTGGAAGGGCATATTTAAGATGAAGGAATACTCGTGTCTGCCTCTTCATGGTCACATTCCGGCATTGATGTCAGATAACCCTTTGAGACCAAAGACCTATCAAATGTAGCATAGATCTCTTTTCCATCTTCAAATTCATTGGCCCACACCTTCTGTGCAAAACCTTTTGAAAAGCTCATGTTTGTTATTATGATTTCCGAGAAAATCAGAGAACTTACATGGAAGCTTTGTTGTCTCTCAAACGTTCTTTTCGGACACCTCGTTGGGTCTTTTAGACTAACTTATTTGTATGTGTCCCACACAATATCGATTCTATTGCAGTTTTTCAACTGGTGCTATACCCAAGGCAGGAAGACAATAGAGCAATTCCATAGTAAGGTCAACCTGAGCAATAGCTTATTTCCTAATTAAACTTATTTCATATTTACCTTGAATGTGTGTATTTAAGTAAAGACTACATATTTGCCAAATTGAATGTTATTGTTAGTACAAAGTAGGATACCATGTCCCGAAATAAGTATTTTCAGTTTCAACCAGATTTCATTGCTTTTGGAAATGGCTCTTGTTTTGGTACTCACATCTGTCCCCCTGTGTTTCTGACCAAGTCGGAAGGTTAATGAAACAATATCAAACACGTTTTTGTCCATTGAGGGCTAGTTCTACAATCTAGCAAAGAATGCTGATTTGGACAGGCAATGTCACATCCGTAACATTTTTGAGGAAAGATTGTTATTGTGGATGTGTTTCGAGTATGATTGTATGCAAACTTTCTGTGCAAAGCTAACTTTCATCAACGGCTTAGGTGATGTATAATTGGTTTCCTTTCTCTCTTTGTCAGTACTTGTTCTAAGAGTAACGGATGTGACCGTTACGGACATTTCATAACATGATCAATGACTCACTTATCAGCATTAGTGCATAACGCGATCATGATAAAATGTTCATGCCCTTCCTACTGCTTCCGAAGTGTGTATATGTTAGCCAACAAGCTAGTGGGCAATCTTTCTCTGTGTGAACTATTTCGGGTGTACTAACGTTCTCATGTGAACTGCAATAATGTGTTGTTCTGCTAACTGGAGCATTTATTTTTTATTTTTAACTAGGCAAGCCAGTTAAGAACAAATTCTTACTTACAATGATGGCCTAGGAACAGTGGGTTAACTGCCTTGTTCAGGGGCAGAACGACAGATTTTTACCTTGTCAGCTCGGGGATTCGATCTAGCAACCTTTAGGTTATTGGCCCAACGCTATAACCACAAGGCTACCTGCCACCCCATTGCTTATGATCACATGGAATAATAAAGGTCTTAAATTCATAAACATAATTAAGGTCTTAAAAATCTAAGAAGCATTCACCGGTCATGCTGAGTTTGTTTACTTCCTTGAGTAAGTATGGGTACCACCCCAGTGACAATATATTTATCTGTGTAGTCTGCCCTGTGTGTGCAAGTGAACTGCAAATGTCAAGCCTGAGGTGATTCACAATATGACAAGAAATGTCTACGAAAGTGCAAACCCTGCACCGCTGGTAGGGTATAATTCAATTAAACTTTTTTTTAACCGTTTGACGTAACTAAAATTAAGAAGTTTAACCCTTCATAGGAAGGACATCAACATAATGATATACAGGGCATTCGGACAGTATTCAGACCTTCACTTTTTCCACATTTTGTTACATTACAGCCTTATTCTAAAATGGATTCAATAAAAAATGCCACTCAATCTACACCCAATACCTCATGACAAAGCAAAAACAGGTTTTTAGGAATTTTTGATAATTTATAAAATATAAAAAAACGTATTTACACAAGTATTCACACGCTTGCTATGAGACTCGAAAATTGAGCTGAGGTGCATCCTGTTTCAAATGATCATCCTTGAGATATTTCTACAACTTGACTGGAGTCCACCTATGGTAAATTCAATTGATTGGACATGATTTGAAAAGGCAATCACCTGTCTACACAAGGTCCCACAGTTGACAGTGCATGTCAGAGCAAAAACAAAGCCATGAGGTTGAAGAAATTGTCCGTAGAGCTCCGAGACTTGTGTAGAGGCACAGATCTGGGAAAGAGTACCAAAACATGTCTGCAGCGTTGAAGGTCTAAGAACACAGTGGCCTCTATCATTCTTAATTGGAAGAAGTTTGGAAACACCAAGACTCTTCCTAGAACTGGCTTCCCTTCCAAACTGAGAAATCGGGAAAGAAGTGCCTTGGTCAGACCAAGAACCCGATGGTCACTTTGACAGAGCTCCAGAGTTCCTCTGTGGAGATGGGAGAACCTTCCAGAAGGACAACCATCAGACAGACCAGATGGAAGCCACTCCTCAGTAAAAGGCACAACACAGCCCGCTTGGAGTTTGCCAAAAGGCACCTAAAGGACTCTCAGATTTTCTGGTCTGATGAAACCAAGATTGAACTCTTTGGCCTGAATGCCAAGCGTCACGTCAGGAGGAAACCTGGCACCATCCCCATAGTGAAGGATGGTGGCGGCAGCATCATGCTGTGGGGGTGTTTTTCAGCGGCAGGGACTGGGAGACGAGGCAAAGATGAATGGAGCAAAGTACAGAGAGATCCTTGATAAAAACCTGCTCCAGAGCGCTCAGGACTTCAGACTGGGACGAAGGTTCACCTTCCAACAGGACAACGACCCTAAGCACACAGCCAAGACAACGCAGGTGTGGCCTATGCAATAAATATTCAAGATACTGGCGATTTCTTGGTTCTTTGAGGTATATTGCATTTCAGGATGACAACAAAAGTATTATGATGAAGTTTGAAATCTTTAATATATAAACACTCATTTTGCACAGCGTAACATCCATAACAGTAAATCTTCTTTTCTAAAGTACATATGACAATTTTTTATTTTCATCACTGTTGTCTGTGTGTAGCCAAGCCTTACTTTAAAAATGTCTATTAATATTTTATCCTAAGACAGATCTACAGACTTTTGCTTGTGTGTCTATTCTTCCAAAAAAGCCTGTTCATTTCCGTCACATCCATAACGCAAGTTGTTGTTTTGCTACTTAAAAGCGGTAATACTTAGAATTTTGTGTCTACACTTCCCCTATAGGGTTCTACAAATATACACATTAACATTTTAACGTATGCTTGATAAGTCAAATCCTATATTTGTTTGTTTTTAAACTCAGCAAAAAAAATAAAAGTCCCTTTTTCAGGACCCTGTCTTTCAAAGATAATTCATAAAAATCCAAATAACTTCACAGAACTTCATTGTAAAGGGTTTAAACACTGTTTCCCATGCTTGTTCAATGAACCATAAACAATTAATGAACATGCACCTGTGGAAGGTCGTTAAGACACTAACAGCTAACAGGCGGTAGGCAATTAAGGTCACAGTTATGAAAACTTAGGACACTAAAGAGGCCTTTCTACTGACTCTGAAAAACACCAAAAGAAAGATGCCCAGGGTCCCTGCTCATCAGCGTGAACATGCCTTAGGCATGCTGCAAGGAGGCATGAGGACTGCAGATGTGGCCAGGGAAATAAATTGCAATGTCCGTACGGTGAGACGGAAGTCAATAATAATACTTCAAGGGAGACAGGCCAGACAGCTGATCGTCCTCGCAGTGGCAGACCACGTGTAACAATATCTGCACAGGATCGGTACATCCAAACATCACACCTGCGGGAGAGGTACAGGATGGCAACAACAACTCCCCGAGTTACACCAGGAACGCACAATCACTCCATCGGTGCTCAGACTGTCCGCAATAGGCTGAGAGAGGCTGGACTAAGGGCTTGTAGGCCTGTTGTAAGGCAGGTCCTCACCAGACATCTGGGCACAAACCTACTGTCGCTGGACCAGACAGGACTGGCAAAAAGTGCTCTTCACAGGACGAGTCACGGTTTTGTCTGACCAGGGGTGGTGGTCGGATTCGCGTTTATCGTCGAAGGAATGAGCATTACACCGAGGCCTGTACTCTGGAGCGGGATCGATTTGGAGGTGGAGGGTCCGTCATGGTCTGGGGCGGTGTGTCACAGCATCATCGGACTGAGCTTGTTGTCATTGCAGGCAATCTCAACGCTGTGCGTTACAGGGAAGACATCCTCCTCCCTCATGTGGTACCCGTCCTGCAGGCTCACCCTGACATGACCCTCCAGCATGACAATGGCACCAGCCATACTGCTCGTTCTGTGCATTATTTCCTGCAAGACAGGAATGTCAGTGTTCTGCCATGGCCAGCGAGGAGCCCGGATCTCAATCCCATTGAGCACGTCTGGGACCTGTTGGATCGGAGGGTGAGGGCTAGGGCCATTCCCTCCAGATCTAACAGCAAGAACTGGCAAATCTGGTGCAGTCCATGAGGAGATGCACTGCAGTCCTTAATGCAGCTGGTGGACACACCAGATACTGACAAACTTTTTTTGGGACCCCCCCCCCCCCCATTTGTTCAGGGACACATTATTCAATTTCTGTTAGTCACATATCTGTGGAACTTGTTCAGTTTATGTCTCAGTTGTTGAATCTTGTTACGCTCATACAAATTTATATTTACACATGTTAAGTTTGCTGAAAATAAACGCAGTTGGCTTTCTTTTTTTGATGAGTTTATATATACAAAGTTGAAGTCGAAAGTTTACATACACTTAGGTTGGAGTCATTAAAACTCGTTTTTCAACCACTCCACAAATTTCTTGTTAACAAACTGTAGTTTTGGCAAGTCGGTTAGGACATCTACTTTGTGCATGACACAATTCTCCAACAATTGTTTACAGAAAGATTATTTCACTATCACAATTCCAGTGGGTCAGAAGTTTACATACACTAAGTTGACTGTGCCTTTAACTTCTTAGGGAGCGGCTCCCGAGGTGACGGTTTTGGAGAGTCTGGCGTGCCAAAAGTAAAATGCCTCCCACTCAGGCCCAGAAAATAGGATATGCACATAATTAGTACTATTGGATAGGAAACACTCTGAAGTTTCTAAAAGTGTTAACATAATGTCTGTAAGTATAACAGAACGGAGATAGCAGGCGAAAACCCGAGGAATTTCTGTCCTGGAAAAAGTGTTTTTGACACATTGCCTCATTTTGAACCCCTCCCTAGCACCCCACTGCTCCCTAAGTAGTTAAACAGCTTGGAAAATTCCAGAAAATGATGTCATGGATTTAGAAGCTTCTGATAGGCTACTTGACATCATTTGAGTCAATTGGAGGTGTACCTGTGGATGTATTTCAAGGCCTACCTTCAAACTCCGTGCCTCTTTGCTTGACATCATGGGAAAATCAAAATAAATCAGCCAAGACCTCAGAAAGAAAATTGTAGACCTCCACAAGTCTGGTTCATCCCTGGGAGCAATTTCCAAACGCAAATCAAATCAATCCCAGAACAACAACAAAGGACCTTGTGAAGATGCTGGAGGGAACGGGTACAAAAGTATCTATATCCACAGTAAAGCGAGTCCTATATCGACATAACCTGAAACGCCGCTCAGCAAGGAAGAAGCCACTACCGCCTTAAAAAAGCCAGACTACGGTTTGCAACTGCACATGGAGACAAAGATCATACTTTTTGGAGAAATGTCCTCTGGTCTGATAAAACAAAAATAGAACCGTTTGGCCATAAATACCATCGTTATGTTTGGAGGAAAAAGAGGGAGGCTTGCAAGCCGAAGAACACCATCCCAACCGTGAAGCACGGGGGTGGCAGCATCGTGTTGTGGGGGTGCTTTGCTGCAGGAGGGACTGGTGGGACATCAGTCAGGAAGTTAAAGCTTGGTCGCAAATGTGTCTTCCAAATGGACAATGACCCCAAGCATACTTCCAAAGTTGTGGCAAAATGGCTTTAAGGACAACAAAGTCAAGGTATTGGAGTGGCCATCACAAAGCCCTGACCTCAATCCCATAGAAAATTTGTTGGCAGAACTGAAAAATTGTGTGCGAGCAAGGAGGCCTACAAACCTGACTCAGTTACACCAGCTCTGTAAGGAGGAATTGGCCAAAATTCACCCAACTTATTGTGGGAAGCTTGTGGAAGGCTACCTGAAACGTTTGACCCAAGTTAAACAATTTAAAGGCAATGCTACCAAATACTAATTGAATGTATGTAAACTTCTGACCCACTGGTGTGATGAAAGAAATAAAAGCTGAAATAAATAATTCTCTCTACTATTATTCTGACATTTCACATTCTTAAAATAAAGTGGTGATTCTAACTGACCTAAGACAGGGAATATTTACTAGGATTAAATGTCAGGAATTGTGAAAAACTGTATGGTGTATGTAAACTTCTGACTTCAACTGTATATCATTTAATTTTTGTACTTTGTACCCCTTTTTCTCAACAATTTCATGATATCCAAATAGTAGTTACAGTCTTGTCCCATCGCAACTCCTGTAAGAAGTTCAGGAGTTACTGAGGCGAAGTTCAAGAGCCACGCATCCTCTGAAACATGACCCTGCCAAGCCGCACTGCTTTTTGACACACTGCTCGCTTAATCCGGAAGCCAGCCGCACCAACGTGTCAGAGAAAACACCGTACAGCTGGCGACCGAAGTCAGCGCACATGCCCGCCTCAAGGAGTTGCTAGAGCGTGATGGGACAGGGACATCCCAGCCGGTCAAACCCTCCCCTAACCCGGACAACGCTGGGACAATTGTGCGCCGCCTCAAGGTTCTCCCGGTCGCGGATGGCTACGACACAGTCTGGGATCGAACCCAGGTCTGTAGTGATGCCTCTAGCACTGCGATGCAGTGCCTTAGACAGCTGTGCCACTCGGGAGGCCCCTTTGATAAGTCAATTCTATGAGACATTTTGTTTCTCATTTTGTCTGCAAATGTCACATCTGTGACGACCCTCCTACTGTCTGCCAAATTCTCTCTTTTTCTCTTTGTTTTCATTATTAGGATGTCAGTGGGCGGAGCCGGGAGGGTCCTCAGCGAAATGGGACACCTTTTCTCCATTCATTGAGGAGACTCTCTCCATGCAGACACGTTGTTGGATTTTTGGCATTTTTGTGGCTTTGGCACCCTTGAACACCCCTCATTATCACATATCTGCACACAACCACTCACTTACACTACTAACACCATTGTTTATTGTATATAGGTTACTCAGTTATTAAATATATATGTTTTTTATTCTCCACGTTGTCTCCCATTTTGTGTTACGGGCTTCGAGACGGTTTGTGACACATCCATAACACTGGAATCCCCCCCCGTACCTTATACCTGCTCATTTGTTCTGCTCATGGGCTTAGTCAAGTGGCATGCATGAACTTGCTTTGTGTTTTTGCAGGACCCAAAAAAGTCTGAATTCTTCTCTGATGTTAACCGGTAGAGCTTCCATGTCTCGGACAGGGATAGGAATCCACCTTGCATAGTTTCTTCTGTCCAGTGCAAAGAACCAGGATGCCAAAGCCTCTAATGTTTTCAACATAAAGACCAAAATATCTAGTTCTGTATGCACAGACAAAGATCATCACAAGTCTCTCAAGGTTGGATACCTCTGAATCATGTCTGCTTTCAATGTATCAAAATAAATGCATGTGGACTCCAACAGCCAAGCATCTTTCAGGAGTTTTTCTGTCATAGAAACCTTTGGGCGGGCTTCCTAAGCGTTTTTTCAGACACCTAAGTCCAAACTGTAAAAAACTATTACATTTATTTATTTTTTTATGGAAAAACCCTTCAAGTGTTAACTTAAACGACTAAACCCAGATATAAAGTATGTATAAAAGATAGTGGACCTATCATAATTTTTTTTAATAATCTTTGAGAACTAACAATCCCCAAAATAAAACCTAGACAGCAGGGGAATTAAATTCCCAAAACAATGAATTTAACAGTAATGATTTTGTTATTAAGTTTGACCAAAAGAACAGCATTAGCCATGACAAAATGCATAGAATTGCAGGAAATTAACTTTAAAACTGCAAAAGTGTATATTGGCTGCATGGAGAATTGCAGAAAATTGGCTTAAGAATTATTAAATTGCTACAAAAAACAAAACAAGTGAGGCCTTTAAAATGTTCTAACAAATTATGCTGTGCAGACGGCTCCCATTGCCGCGCCCGGTCACACCCACCACTTAAGCACCTTTTTGATCCAGAAAAAACATACATTTTCAATTGAGACTTCACTAAGGTTATTGTTGTAACCTCGGACAACGTTTTGCTGGGAAGACCAATTCCCCATTTAACCACAGGTGAAATCCCCTCACAGTGATCTCAAACTGTTTCTAATACACAATGAAATTAATTAAACACAGACTACCCCTTGCTAATCAGGAAACTCTTGGGTATGTTGTGGAGGACTGTAGGGTAGGGCGGTATCCAGATTTTCATATCGTCATACCGTCCTTCTCTCATCCCAGGATATACGGTATTATCGACTTACTACACAAGGGTGCGCCAAAAAAACACAAAAAAAAGCCCATTGGCCGTCTATTACCAGAATGCTAACAAAATTAGCTCAATTAATAGAACATTTCCATTAAATCTGCAAGCTAAATATTTTAACAAGCGCAAATGAAAAAATTAACTAACATCCAGCACATAAAGTTATAGGTAGGAGCTACCAAATGTCATATTTGGTGAGTTTGGACATTTTACAAATTAATGTGAACGAGAGACATTATGCAACTGAACAAAGTTTGGACGCATGCTTGTCTGAAGTAAGAACAGTACTGGCTCTGGAGCAGCATGTGTAGGCCTACATGCGGTGTCTGTGTGGAGTCGCTAGGGCAACAGGCTTGCCTGCTATGTTCAGGGAAGATGGGGAAGGAGCAGATGGGTCGAAAATGGAGAGGAGAAAAAACGCAAGAAAATCAAGATAGTGGCAGCTGTACAAATAACTCACCCAAAAGGGCTATGACTTCTCAAACACGGCTCAAAGCTAACACAATATGATGCCCCGTCACCTTACTAATTAAGCCACTTACATAGCAAGTTAACGTTAACAATTCTGCGTTTTTCATGCAGGAAAATAGATAACTTAAAATATCTTGATGCGTTTTGTAAATGCAGATCTAAAATGCTTCTTATTGTAATTTTCGCTCAGCATCAGACAGACAAATGGTGTGCTTCAGTTGCACTTCTCCACTCGGATGAGAATTCACAAAAGGGCATTCTTTCAGCAGACAGCGCTCTGACTGATGTGTAGCTACTTTTCTCGGTGTAGCCAGCCTACTGTTCTCCTGTAAAATGTAAGATTAACTTTAGCAAAACATTAGGAAATGTAGCTGGCATTCTTTCTATGATAAAGATTAGAAATATGATGGCCATGCATTTTTGCAAAAAATATCATGTTTTTTCATTCTAAGCTAATTTAATTGTGTGGCTGCCAACCAAATAGCATTGCACTTCTGTTGTCATCTGATGAAAATGAAGCTATTTTCTGCCGAATTTGTTGCACTAATATATTTTCTGTGAAGGATGTCCCTGATCACTCTATTGAAGAAGAAAAAAACACAACTTTCAATATAAAGAAAAATCCCTGCCAATACACAGTTAGACTCACCTGCTCCCGCTTTTTCCTGTTGTGCTATTTACAAACAAACACGACTGGCTCAACTGTTCTGGGGAACAACAGTAAGGTTCATAATGTAAAATAATGTGACAGTTGAAATGAAGAACGCATTCTGCTATATCTCCTAACGTATTGGACAGGTTGACTGCAGGTATTTACTTAAAAAGTATCTACAAATATAAAAATGCATTGAAAAACTTCAAAGAAATATAGTTAACGGTAATGAAAAACGATCCAGTGGCTATTTCCAAATACCCAGTACACGGTATATATGGTATACCGCCCAAGCCTAGTGGACTGTCTTTACAATTGCTTCACCAGAACCTGGTAAAATGATTTTGTAGTGTAGCTAGCCACTGAATGGCGCAGAATTAACCAACCACTTTGAGCTAAATAGTGCTCTCAAATGATATACTGATGTCGACAGCAGATGGGAGTTATATTAATGACATGGCTAACTTAGCTAACTAACATTTCAGGAAAACAAGTTATATTAAGTGACTAGCTAACTAGCGTTAGCAACATTTGGTGGTCAATGAGACAGAGCTAGCTAACCAGCTGAACTAGCAAACAATATAACAAAAGTATAATTTCAGATTTTTAAAAAAATACTCCAATAGACTTGCAAGCATCACAGTAGCAAGTATCCCTGGTGCACTTTAAAATGCCTTCTTGTGTTTCAAATGTGAGCTTGTCTGAGGTAAATTCTCCCTGAATGTCTAGCTTTTATTTTGGTGATTGTTAGTTCTCAAAGATTATATTATTTAAAAATACATAGCTCTATTATCTTTCCTACATACATTATATTTGGTTTTAGTTGTTAAGTTTACACTGAAAGTGTTTTCCATCCAGATCTTTATTATGATTTTTTTAACACTGTTTGGACTTCAATGGCATAAACCCTGCAACCCTGCAAACTTAATAACATGGTGTTTTTAACCTTTTAAAAGACATTTGTTGAAGTGTTTCATGTAATAGTTCAACAAAATTCTAGTGGCTTACAGGTGTTTCCATGCCATTTCTGCCACTTTAGGCTGGTTGCTTATGAAATATAATGCCTGGCATATAGTTGAAGACTGGTCCACTACTCAAATAGATTTTTAATTATATATGGCAACAATAATTCAATATCACCTTGCCAAAATCTGTATTGGCAGCCATATTGGATTATGTAAATAAGGGGTGCCATGCCCCAATTTTTGGGCACCCCTTCTAATATTAATTAATACATACTTCACTTTTTGAGCTGCCCTGGACTATCAGACCTGTTCAGTTATATGACAAAACATACAAATCAAAAGGTCTCATGATTCAGGTGGAACAGTAAGAAAAGCAGGATCAGGCAGGCAAGTATTTCATCCTGTACTAGATATAAGACAAATGGAAGAAAAAGGCAAATAAATAGCATTTTTAAGATTAATTTCCAATATAGTAGCTAGCTAAATAATGCCTGTCCTATTTACACACTACAGGGCAGCAGCACTGGCAGTGGCATGCTTCTTCATCAAGCCTATGGATGGATGCTTGCTTTTTCTAAATGTCCACGCTAACTACGACCTGGTGAGCCCCCCGGTTTGGCAGCAATACAATCTGAGAAATGTCCAAGCTAAAACCATTTGAAAAATTACTTATTTCCCCCCTGTATGTAGTTAAATTAATGAGCTATTTGGTGGGTTAGTTTGCTGCTAACTGTAATCTCAATGACAGTCGGCCTAATCTGATAGCTAGCTGAGTCAGTGTGGCTAACAGTTAGCTTCCGTTCCATGCATGGCTTATTGGCTAGCCATGTTACCTAGCTAAAAGTAGATGAGCCACCGCCACGGCTGTAACTGCATCAATATAGCTAATACAATGCCGGTTATATCTATAATCAATACAAATAAATAGTTACCCATGTCACTGTCCCTTCCGTAGCTAATTCCAATGACAGTGTCTGCATCCTCGGATGCTGTAGCCCCGGATAACGGACTCGCTTCCCTGGCCTCTGACAGCCCAACTGCTCCCTCGGCTGCTGCTTCCATTCAAACTCCCGGAGAAAGGGCGAGCCCTCCAAATGAAAGACCTACAGCGATGTCGCGATTCGGAGAAACCAAACGGTTGTTATTCGATGTCCTACAGCTAAACCATACGATGATATGAAAAAATAAATGCCGGGCGATATCCGTTATGGCCCAGGGCCAGGCATCTGTGCGGTGGTTATCAGCGCGTCGGCGGCGCAAATCCTCTCAGTTGGACTGCACTTGCTGCTGTAGACGCGCTACTGCTTTCCATTGGTTTGGGTTGTCACTAGTTACCACAGCCGCAAAGTCAAAATTAGCTATCTAAAAATTGATGAAAACAAACATGTGTTTTTTGGTCATAATTTAAGGTTACGGTTATAGACATAAGATTAACAAGTGTGGTTAGGATTAGGTTTAAAATGGCTTAGCTGTACATTAAATGAAAATGGCTACAAAACAAACAAATTTGATTGATTCCTTCCTCTTATAAATTAAGAAAAACAGGTTAACAAGTTTTATCCACAAAAAGGGTGGGTGCATTTAGGGTAGCTGACCCCTGTCCATGACCTTTCAAAATGAATGATGACCAAACATACATCTATCCTACACAAATATGGAATACTCTCAGACTAACATATTGATTTAACCCCATAAACAAAAGCCAGGGATTGAGTTGGGTAGATCAGATATCCTTGGCATTGTGACAAGGTGCTGCTCCTCTTTCATCATTAAACAAGTTCAGGTTGCAGAATGACTGACAAGCACCTGCAGGTAGGACAGTAAAAAGGAAAATAGTATTTGCAATTTTGTAGACTGACTGGGCATTAAAGGGATGGGACCCTGACCTTTGTTATTTTGTCATCTATCAGGTTGACCCTAGTACAACATTGACCCCTAGTGGTCTGAGTATTCACTTTGCTCTCAGGCCCTTCTTATGACCAATTATATTTTCTATGAACAGGTCTTGTAAATGAAAGTATTCTTTCTACAGCTTATCAGCGTACACCCAGTATTGTTCCCCCTGTTGATGATGCTTATTATGCATTATGGTTTAACCAAAGATTACATGTAACAAAAACATTTCATGAAAATTGAAATATCTAAATATATAGGTGAAATTAAATGAAACAATGTATGTTGATGCTAATGCTAACAATGGCATAATATATTCAATTTGCTGTGGGCCAGTGGTTCGCAAACTTTTTATAGTCCCGTACCCCTTCAAACATTCAACCTCCCGCTGCGTACCCTCTCTAGCACCAGGGTCAGTGCACTCTCAAATATAGTTTTTTGTCATCATCGTAAGCCTGCCACACACACACTATACGATACATTTATTAAACATAAGAATGAGTGTGAGTTGTTGTCACAACCTGGCTTGTTGGAAGTGACAAAGAGCTCCTATAGGACCAGGGCACAAATAATAAGATTATAATAATCAATAATTGTGCTCTTTAATTAGCCATCTTACATATAAAACCTTATTTGTTCATCAAAAATGGAGAATAACTCACCACAGGTTAATGAGAAGGGTGTGCTTGAAAGGATGCCCATAACTCTGCAATGTTGGGTTGTATTGGAGTGAGTCTCAGTCTTAAATAATTTTCCACACACAGTCTGTGCCTATATTTAGTTTTCATGCTAGTGAGGGCCGAGAATCCACTCTCACATAGGTACGTGGTTGCAAAGGGCATCAGTGTCTTAACAGGATACTCTGAGCGCAGCCCAGTGGCTTCTGATTAAATTCAATTTTCACAGAACCGCTTGTTGCAATTTTGATGAGGCTCTCTTGTTCAGATATTAGTAAGTGGACTAGAGGCAGGGCATGAAAGGGATAACTAATACAGTTGTTTGTGTCATCCATTTCTGGACAGTACCTGTGTAATTGCGCACCAACTCAATCAGGTGCTTTGCTATATCATATTTGACATTGTCCGTAAGCTTGAGTTAATTTGCACACACAAAATCATACAATGATGGAAAGACCTGTGTGTTGTCCTTGTTAATGCAGACAGATCATTCAGGGGATAAAAAACATCACCCAGATAGGCCAGTCTTGTGAGAAACTCATCATAATGCAAGCTGTGAGACAAGTGAAAATTATGGTCAGTAAAGAAAACTTTAAGCTAGTCTCTCAATTCAAAAAAGTGTCAATACTTTGCCCCTTGATAACCAGCGCACTTCTGTATGTTGTAAAAGCGTTACATGGTCGCTGCCCATATCATTGCATAATGCAGAAAAGTAGTGTCCAAAACGTCTTTCAAGCTGTCAAGCATTCCCTTGGCAGCAAGAGCCTCTTGGTGGATGCTGCAATGTACCCAAGTGGCGTCGGGCGCAACTGCTTGCACATGTGTTACCACTCCACTATGTCTCCCTGTCATGGCTTTTGCGCCATCACTACAGATACCAACACATCTTGACCACCAAAGTCCATTTTATGTCACAAAGCTGTCCAGTACTTAAAAATTATCCTCTCCTGTTGTCCTGGTTTCCAGTGGTTTGCAGAAGAGGATGTCTTCCTTAATTGAACCCCCATAAACGCGACGGACATATAGTTACCAGGAGCTGTGCCAGGCCCGCCACATCTGTTGACTCATCCAGCTGTTACGCATATAATCCACTGGCTTGTACGGAAGAAGTAATTGTTTCAAAATATCTCCTTCCATGTCACTGATACATCGTGAAACGGTGTTTGAAGAAGTCATTGTCTGTATAGTTTTTTGGGCCTTTTCCCCCAACATTGTCCCAGCCATATCCGCGGTAGCAGGAAGAATTAAGTCCTCCACAATAGTGTGGGGCTTGCCTGTCCTAGCCATTCGGTAGCTCACCATATAAGACACTTATTTTTAATTGTATCTGTTGCTTTTATACATGTCTTACTACTCGAAAGTCGTCTTAATTCTCGCAACAACAAAAAAAAGGGCTTATTTTCAAATTGGCATGTTTTGTTTCCAAATGTCTGCGCAAGAGTGAAGGTTTCATCGAGTTGTGAGATAGTAGTTACTTTTGCACATATAACACACTGTGGCTGAGGAAAGGCACTACTCCCAATATAAGTGAACCCCAAATCAATGTAGTTCTCATCATATTTGCGCCTCTTCAATAGTCTAATGTCCCTGTCTGTTGTTCGGTGCTTTCCCAGGTAAGAGGGCAGTAGCTCTTCGGCTGCATCAGATTCACAACCGGCAGTGTCCATGCTAGCTGGTCTAACAACAAATGTAGAATTAACGTTACTGGTGATAGCATTGGATGTGCTCTTGGAAGCATAACAACTTGTGTCGTCGACAGGTGCAGTACTGCTGGTAGTAGCAGTAGTAGCAGTACTACCAGTAGAGCTGGTATGTGTCTCTATCACAGATGTGGATTATATTAGAGACTCCTGCGGTCTCCACAGAGTTGGGAAGGACTGCCTTCAGTTCCTTTGCACCTTATTTATGGAACAAACTGCAGATACAACTTAAGTTAGACACTCTGGTGTCCCTTGCCCATTTCAAAAATGTTATGGAGGATCAATATGATGTTGTCTGTGATTGTTTTTGTTGAATTGTGTCTTTGTTTTGTATGTTTTGAAATGTTCTTGTCTGTATGCCTAAATCTGTACATGTCAACATGTTTACACAGGGCACAGCCGTATAAGAGATTCAGGTCTCAGTCTGTTTTCCCTGTTAAAATATATATATATATATTTTTTAAATGTACCGGGCCTTACCTTTTTTAACCATTAATTAATTTTCGAGCAAACGGAATGAGCAGCAGCTACATTTGGCTACATACGGACCGTTAGTGGAATTCCCGCGAGAGAGTAACGGTTAATGTGATTGGATATTAATTATTTGACTATGCTACCTGTATTTGACATTGTGTTGTTATTTTGATGAACACTAGATGGTTTCATTTTATTTTTGACAGTGAAACGAGGCTACCCAGGCGAGAAAAAAACCTCACCCAAATGTATAGCCCCGTTGGAAAATCTAAATGGACTGTTTGAAAAAATATATATTTGGCATACCCCCGACGGCATTGCGCGTACCCCAGTTTTGGAAATGCTGCTGTTTCGCTCAAGTAATTCTGATCAACCTAGCAATTACGACACACCACGCACTATTGTCATTGGTTGCACTGTTTGTCTACTACATAACCTGGTTCAAGCATTCATGACATTACCCTGAAGACGGCACAGTGATGCCGAAACGTTGGTGTTTTTTTACCCAATAAATTACTGTGAGGTAACACATATGGAGTGTGCGACTCTCTTTGTTTTTATAGTTTATCATGTATCAGGTCTTCAAGTTTAGGGCTCTTCTTAACTTATTACATTTTTTTTATTAACCTTTATTTAATTAAGCAAGTCAGTTAAGAATACATTCGTATTTACAATGACGGCCTACCCCGGCCAAACCCTAACAACACTGGGCCAATTGTGCACCGCCCTAATCCAGTTGTGATACAGCCTGGAATTGAACCAGGGTCAGGAGCCCAACTGAAAGACTAGCTGTTGTGAATGACAATGTGAACTGCATTTCTAACAACTAACCTGACCAATGCATAGTCCATCTAATTTGTTTAAATCTGATTAGGGTTAGATTATGTATCAAATGCAGATTCATCATGTGTGTTCATTTGAAAATATAAACTCAGTGGCCAACAGTCTCTCAACAGAGCAAAGGTTGACAGGCAAGTGACTATGGTTGTACCATAAAAATGTTTTGCTCTCAAATCCAGTAGAGGGCAGTGTAACATGTATTTCAGCAGATTAGATTCACAAATTAAATTTTAGACACTACGATCTGATCCACTATCATATGAAGGAATGCTCTCAGGTGATGAATCAAAAGACATGTATTGCTTTTTAGGTAATTAGTAACTTGAATTAGTTCTTGTTGCATCACATGGAACAACCTTGTCCACATCAACTCATGGCAAAACAGGGACCATGGTTTTAGTACTGTTCTACTTGTGTAGTGGGAATTCACTACAAGAAACAGAAAGACGTTGAAAGACGTAAATAACTAAAAACATTCCTTACCCCAGGACACTTCAGCTGATGACTACTCCGGAAAATAAATTAGCACTCTTATGCATAAATCTGAATGATTTGTTAACGGGACATACAAACGGGCGTACGTTTCGGCATTAACACCTTCATCAGAGCCTTGTGTAGGAAAAGGTAAGAGGCACCATAGCCTCTCAAGGGAGTGTACCACACACCATGTTAATCAAACATGTCAAAATGATAGCAACTAGACATGGGCTATTCAAACAAGTGTATGAGTAAATTGAGTATAATGTTTTGGGGAATTTAAGTCCCTCAGTCAGTCAAACACTTGATTCCTTTTTTGTTATAGCTGGGCTGAAACAAGTTTACACTTGTTTTTTACGTTGAAAGATAGTATTCCCCATAAACTCACTGGACAACAGAATTAGCACAAACCTGTTACGTTTATTATGGAATATGACACTAAGATCATATTTTCAGGGGGTCAGGATTCTTCTCCGGTGCTGGCTGGCTATGCCTATAGCAGGTCCTCCCAGGGGGTTGGTTGCACGCCGTTTTCATCAGGTCTGTCCTACCAGTCAGGCTGGTTTGCGGACAGACTGTCACTGGTCTAGGGAATGGACCCACTCCCACGCATTGGCTCACCGGAGAGGGAGGGATAGATGCAGTATCAGTGCATTAGTCAGTGATGGAGGAATTACAGGTACGTGGGAAGATCCTTCTCCACCGCCTGAAATGAGGAATAAATAGTTGTGATGAATTGCATCCATCCCTTTTAGTTTCTCTCCTTACATGGATTTAATATAATTGCATTTCATTTGTTAGGTAAGAGCTGAACCAGTAGGCCTGTCTGCATTAGACCTCTCTAACACCAAGAAAGCTCAGATTCAAACTCCCATTCAAATCCAATTGTATTTTTTACTTTTAAAAATAATGAGGCTATATACAGGGGGTTCCTGTACCATGTCAATGTGTGGGAGTACAGGTTAGTCGAGGTAATTTGTACATGTAGGTAGGCGTAAAGTGACTATGCATAGATAATAAAACAGTGAGTAGCAGCAGTGTAAAAACAAAGGGGTGTCAATGCAAATAGTCCAGGTGGCCATTTGATTAATTGTTCAGCAGCCTTATGGCTTGGGTAGAAGCTGTTAAGGAGCCTTTTGGACCTAGACTTGGCGCTCCATTGCCGTGCGGTAGCAGAGAGAACAGTTTATGACTAGGGTGGACTGGAGACTGGAGTTTTTTGGGCCTTCCTCAGACACCGCCTAGTATATAGGTCCTGGATGACAAGAAGCTTGGCCACAGTGATGTACAGGGCTGTACGCACTACCCTCTGTAGCGCCTTACGGCGAGATGCAGAGCAGTTGCCATACCAGGTGGTGATGCAACCCGTCAGGATGCTCTCGATGGTGCAGCTGTAGAACTTTTTGAGGATCTCGGGACCCATGCTGAGGGGGAAAAAGCGTTGCTGTGCCCTCTTCACAACTTTCTTGGTGTGTTTGGACCATGATAGTTTGTTGCTGATGTGGACAGCAAGGACACCGCTCCACTCAAGCCCTGTTGATGTGAATGAGGGCGTGTTCAGGCCCTCCTTTTCCTGTAGTCCACGATCATCTCCTTTGTCTTTCTTACATTTCGGGAGAGGTTGTTGTCCTGGCACCACACTGCCAGGTTTCTAATGACCTCCCTATAGTCTCATTGTTGTCGGTGATCAGACCTACCACCGTTGTGTCGTCAGCAAACTTAATGATGCTGTTGGAGTCGTGCTTGGCCATGCAGTCGTGGGTGATCAGGGAGTACAGGAGGGGACTAAGCACGCACCCCTGAGGGGCCCCCGTGTTGAGGATCAGCGTGGCAGATGTGTTGTTGCCTACCCTTACCACCTGGGGGTGGCCTGTCAGGAAGTCCAGGATCCAGTTGCAGAGGGAGGTGTTTAGTCCCAGGATCCTTAGCTTAGTGATGAGCTTTGTGGGCACTATGGTGTTGAACGCTGAGCTGTAGTCAATGAACAGCATTCTCACATAGGTGTTCCTTTTGTCCAGGTGGGAAAGGGCAGTGTGGAGTGTGATTGAGATTGCGTCATCTGTGGATCTGTTGAGGCGGTATGCGAATTGGAGTGGGTCTAGGGTTTCCGGGATGATGGTGTTGATGTGAGCCATGACCAGCCTTTCAAAGCACGTCATGGCTACTGACATGAGTGCTACGGGGTGGTAGTCATTTAGGCAGGTTACCTTAGTGTTCTTGGGCACAGGGACTATGGTGGTCTGCTTAAAACATGTAGGTATTACAGACTCGGTCAGGGAGAGGTTGAAAATGTCAGTGAAGACACTTGCCAGTTGGTCCGCGCATGCTCTTAGTATATGTCCTGGTAATCCGTCTGGCCCCGCGGCCTTGTGAATGTTAACCTGTTTCAAGGTCTACAGATAGTGTAATCACAGTCATCCGGAACAGCTGGTGCTCTCATGCATGCTTCAGTGTTGCTTGCCTCGAAGCGAGCATAAAAGGCATTTAGCCCATCTGGTAGGCTCGCGTCACTGGGCAGCTCGCGGCTGGGTTTCGCATTGTAGTCCGTAATAGTTTGCAAACCCTGTCACATCCGACGAGTGTGATGTGTCAAAATTCTACAAAGATCCAGGAAAAAAAGACCTTGTGCATTTCCTGTAAAATAACAACCCAATGTTTATATCCCAGGACAAATAAGCTAGCAACAGCAAGCTAGCGAGCTAAATGTCCATGAATGTTTCATGTCTTTCAACCTGTCCCACAAATTAATATAGTTGGTTCAGAGTTCGTTTTGATATTTTAACCTGCGTGTCCTGATCACGTCTGATGTGGATGGACAAAATCAACATGCATGCCCGGTGTAGTCAGCATGTACTGTAATGCTTGCAGAGCTGGTGAATGGGAGTTTTAATCGCAGCTTCCTAGGCGTTAGAGAGGTCTGTAACGCACATATACTGGTTCAGGTAAGAGCCATGACAGTAGCAGCTTGCTGTAGGGACATTATGAGATACGATGTCTGCCCTATATTCACATTGTCTGCGTGCTTGATAGAGGATCGCTGCCTGATCCCGAAGCTCATCATCACCCTCACACGGCCTTAACCTCCGCCTCTTGTGTGTCCCTTCCAACCCCCCTCTACAGCAACACCTTAATTAGAATCCTTAATTTAAACAATGGCAAAGTGGGCACCCTGCCACTGTTTTGGTTTAAAAGTAAGGGGATGGGCCTGGAAAAATGTAACCACTCAAATTCATAGACAGCGCTATGGATGCAAAGATGGACCATCCATGATATCGACATGTATAGTTTTAATCATGTTTTGAGGCTATACAGTGTTTGTTTACATTTACATTGTTTACAAACAAAGGCGTACACAAGCTTATACTTTGGGGTTTGACAGTTGAACTAAGCTAATGAGGCATTTCTAAGTTATATTCTTCAAGAATCAATGGGTATATACAGTACCAGTCAAAAGTCTGGACTCACCTACTCATTCAAGGGTTTTTCTTTATTTTTACTCTTTTCTACATTGTAGAATAATAGTGAAGACATCAAAACTATGAAATAACACATGGAATCATGTAGTAACCAAGTGTTAAATAAATAAAAATACATTTTATATTTGAAATTCTTCAAAGTAGCCACCCTTTGCCTTGATGACTGCTTTGCACACTCTTGGCATTCTCTCAACCAGCTTCACCTGGAATGCTTTTCCAACAGTCTTGAAGGAGTTTCCACATATGCTGAGCCCTTGTTGGCTGCTTTTCCTTCACTCTGCGGTCCAACTCATCCCACACCATCTCAATTGGGTTGAAATTGGGTGATTGTAGAGGCCAGGTCATCTGATGCAGCACCATCACTCTCCTTCTTGATCAAATAGCCCTTAAACAGCCTGGAGGTATGTTTTGGTCATTGTCCCAAATGATAGTCCCACTAAGCGCAAACCAGATGGGATGGCGTATCGCTGCTGTGGTAGCCATGCTGGTTAAGTGTGCCTTGAATTCTAAATAAATCATGGACAGTGTCACCAGAAAAGCACCCCCACACCATCACACCTCCTCCATGTTATACGGTGGGAACCACACATGCAGAGATCATCCGTTCACCTACTCTGTGTCTCACAAAGATACGGCGGTTGGAACCAAAAATCTCAAATTTGGACTCATCAGACAAAAGGACACATTTCCACCGGTCTAATGTTCATTGCTTGTGTTTCTTGACCCAAGAAAGTCTCTTCTTATTGGTGTCCTTTAGTAGAGGTTTCTTTTTTGCAATTCGACCATGAAGGCCTGATTCACACAGTAGCCTCTGAACAGCTGATGTTGAGATGTGTCTGTTGCTTGAATTCTGTGAAGCATTTATTTGGGCTGCAATCTGAGGTGCAGTTAACTCTAATGAACTTGTGCTCTGCAGCAGAGGTAACTCTGGGTCTTCCTTTCCTGTGGCGGTCCTCATGAGAGCCAGTTTCATCATAGCGCTCTGATGGCCGAATGGTAAAGAACATCTAGCCGCTCGAGAGCACCCTTACCCGCCGATCTATAAATGATGTCTCCGTAATTTGGCATGGGTAGGATGGTCATCTGAATCAGAGTTAGTTTGGCAGCTGGGGGGAAAAAGAAGCGATTACGATAGATGAAACCAAGTCTAGATTTAACGTTAGCCTGCAGCTTTGCTATGTGCTGAGAGAAGGACAGTGTACCGTCTAGCCATACTCCCAAGTACTTGTGCGAGGTGACTACCTCAAGCTCTAATCCCTCAGAGGTAGTAATTACACCTGTGGGGAGAGGGGCATTCTTCTTACCAAACCACATTACCTTTGTTTTGGTGTTCAGAACAAGGTTAAGGTTAGAGAAAGCTTGTTGGACACTAAAAGTTTTGTTGTAGAGCATTTAACACAAAATCCGGGGAGGGGCCAGCTGAGTATAAGACTGTATCATCTGCATATAAATGGGTGAGAGAGCTTCCTACCGCCTGAGCTATCTTGTTGATGTAAATTGAGAAGTGCGTGGGGCCTAGGATTGAGCCTTGGTGTACTCCTTTGGTGACAGGCAGTGGCTGAGACAGCAGATTTTCTGACTTTATACACTGCACTCTTTGAGAGAGGTAGAGACACTAATACTCCTTAGCCGGCCCACAAGAATGGAATGGTCTACTGTATCAAAAACTTTGGCCAAGTCAATAAAAATAGCAGCACAACATTGTTTGAGAATCAAGGGCAATGGTGATATCTTTGAGGACCTTCAAGGTTGCAGTGATACATCCATAACGTGAGCGGAAACCAGATTGCATACCAGAGAGAATATTATAGACATCAAGAAAGCCAGTCAGTTAATTATTGACTGTTTTTCCAACACTTTTGATAAACAGGGCAAAATAGAAATAGGCCTATAACAGTTAGGATCAGCTTGATCTGTGTGTGCAAAGCTGTCGTCACTTTAAAGAATCTCAAATATAAAAAATGTTGGTTACTTTTTTTGGTTACTACATGAATCCATATGTGTTATTTCATAGTTTTGATGTCTTCACTTGTATTATACAATTTAGAAAATAGTAAAAATAAAGAAAAATCCTTGATTGATTAGGTGTGTCCAAACTTTTCACTGGTACTGTACACATAAAAATCATGAGCTGGCGCGCACCCAGAAAAATTATTTTGTGTGGAGGTGTTGACTAACGGCGAATAAACTATAAACTAAAAAAATAAAGAGAGTCGCACACTCCATATATAAACTCCCAGTAATTTATTGGGAAAATCCCCAACGTTTCAGCATCACTGTGCCTTCTTCAGGTGATGCCAAAACGTTGGTGATTTAACCAATAAATTACTGGGAGTTTATATATGGAATGCGCGACTCTTTATTTTTATGGTACTGTACATATAACATTCATTTAAAGTAAAAAATGGATGTAGCAATTAAGGATTCTAGCTTTAAGTATGTATTTGTATTACTCTAGGCCCAGAAAGACCACGATAACAAGACTACCTAATTATTTTTTGTAATCAAAAATGGACATAGGCCAGGGGTATTCAAGCAGGGATCCGTGGAAGGACAGTATGGGTTCCGAAAATATACCTTTTTTTTTGTTAATTTTTTATGAATATCGCTATCAACAGAATAAACACAATTTTAATGACATACCTATAGTAGAGAATATGATAATTTCTTTCTAATGATGTCAACTTTATTTCTTTACTCCTACTATTGAGCAAATTACAATCATTGGAGCCAATTACTCTCACTGGAGTACCTGACATAGGCTTTGAAAAAGCCCCCGTGAATAGGCTACCAGTGTGGCAAGTGCCGCTAGCTGCTGGTAAGCTTTCTTGACTTGAACATTCTTTTTTGCCAACACACGGCTAACCTTTTTTTCAACCAGTTAAACAGCTGCTCTTAGTGAAAATCCAGTGCTTTCGGAAAGTATTCAGAACCCTTAGATTTTTCCACATTTTGTTACATTACAGCCTTATTCTAAAATTTATTAAATATTTGATTCCCTCAATCTACACACAATACCCCATAATGACAAAGCTAAAACAGGTTTTCTGAAATTTTGGCAACAAGGCTGTAAAGTACCAAAATGTGGAAAAAGTGAAGGGGTCTGAATATTTTCCGAATACACTGTATGTTTGGAGTTAGCCTATTAGCTAGAAAGGTATGTTAGAGTTTACACTTCCTCTTCCAATTATAATGTGAGAGGGCAAAATAATGAATAACTGTATACCAAATCTCTTAATTTTAAAATGTTGATTACTTTTCCTTGCCATTATCATTCACTTGATGATAAGACATGTGAAAAATAAATGTTTTGTCAACGTATGATTGGGGTCCCTGGGTTTTCCTGGGAGGGGGTCCCTGGGCAAGAAAAGGTTGAAGAACCCAGGCATAGGCTATAACGTTGAACTCGATGGGCATGGCACTGAGCAACCTTTTCTTGGCACATAACTCTGGGTTACTCCAACTCAGCTGTGTCAACTTGTTCTGATGGGAATATACGATGACTAATAAGAAATAAATATATACCTTAGTGAAATTCCACTTGATGCCACTGATGAGAAAAAAACAAGATCATTAGATGAAGCAATCATTAACACAGTGACAATAATCAAACTCATACACGTTACATTTAGAACATCTACTTATATACTGCATATAAGCCATTATACTTATCTGAGCATTAGTAAGCATTTGTAAATAATTAGATATCATGTATTTTTAAGTCAACATATTTTGGTCAAAAAAATTGTCAAAAATAATCATATGTGATGAGTCTAACCCCTCCATTAGTAACACGTCTCTCCAGAACGTCTCCACTTACTTTCCCAGGAAGCGTCCCCCCTTGGGCTGCTCCTTCAGCCACTTCCACAGGGGGTGGGCGTTGGGCCCGTTCACATTGATCTTACAGAACATTGGGAAATCAGCATTGTAGGACTTGGCAAAATCCTTGATCTGAGATTCAGTGCCAGGTTCCTAGAATGAACACAAAATATACCATTGTAATAACATAATAATAATAATGTTGTAAAAATGCTTTAGGTGTAGACTTGAGACTTTAAACAAATAAAAATGAGATGTAGGTACCTGTCTCCCGAACTGGTTGGAGGGGAAGGCCAGGATGCGTAAACCTTTCTCAGCGTACTTCGTGTGCATCTCCGCAAACTGAGAGTAGTTTACTGGGGTTTTGCCTCATTTAGAGGCAACATTGACGATGATAACAAAGTCGCCCCTACACACACATTAAAACACAGGAGATAACAGGTTAGAGGCTTTTGGAAGGGGTATGGTGAATGATATATAACATGATTGTGGTTATTTAGTAGGGCCGGGAACTAAACCAGTATCGCGATACTCGTTAGTATCGTGGCAAGGAAACACTTCCTTAGGAAAACAGTCCTAATGTTGGAAACAAACATCATTATGTTGTCATCCTGAGTCACATTTGTTTTCAACAGACCAAAGAGTTGTTTTCATTTTTGCCATGAAAAATAATATTGCAATACTGGTATTGTCACAGCCCTATTATATACTGTAGTATTTGGGAATGCTGAGTAACTTCTTCCACCCTCTCACCTGTATTTCTCGAGGGATACCTCATTGCCATCAATATCCTTTGCAGAGAAGTCATAGACGAGGCCGTCTGCCAGTCCTCTGTCGGAGCAGACTGGGAAGGAAGAGAATAAAAGAAGAGAGTGAGTCAAATATGAATGTGTGTCCTGTTTGGTGCTAAAGTTAATTATTTACAGTGTTTCATATATTGGAGGATTAAAGCGGATGCTGCACCGAAAGGCTCACGGTCAACGATGTGTGAGACATAAGCTTTCTGCCTTTTCAGAGGACCTTACTGAAAGGCAGTCATTTATCTACTAGGGTCCACTGTCCTTTTCTCTGTCATGCTCTCGACATTGCTAAGATTACTGAGGAATGGTGAATCAAAACAGCACTGTTGAATCTTTCTGTCTCTGGACGTATGCCAAGTGCATGGTGTTTATTGCTGGAGGGGAAAATACACCCTTGTAATCAGTAACGTTAACACATGAATTGCTGCTTTTCTGTCATTCAAACACCTTTTCCAAATATGTTATTACATGGATTTCGATAAGCCACAAGGCGAGACCCAAATGCAGACACAGGAAGGTGGTTGAGCTCCAATATTTATTAATCCAAGGGGTAGGCAAAAGGTAGGTCGGAGACAGGCGAGAGTTCATAAAAGTACTAGACGAAGGGCAGTCTCGAGGTCAGGCCAGACAGGGGTTCAGTAACCAGATCCGAGCCCAAACAGTACAAGGGGATAGGCAGGCTTGAAGACAGAACAGGCAGGCGGGTTCAGAGTCGGGACAGGCAAGGGTCGAAACCAGGAGGACTAGAACCAAAAGAGACTGGAAAAATAGGAGCAAGGAAAAACGCTGGTTGACTTAGCAAACAAGACGAACTGGCACAGAGAGACATGAAACACAGGGATATCTACACTGGGGATAAAAAGGACAGGTGAAACAGATCAGGGTGTGACAGATTTCGGTGTAGAATGGATGAGCGCAAATACATTTTAATTGAATTTTGACTTTCACTTTGAGAGAGATAGTGAGGTTCGCTGACATTCTGGCTCAGGCTTAGTTTTTCTTTACAGTGAGCGTGAGAGAGAGCGCGCGTGTGTGCCTGCACGCACATCAGACAGGTTTTCTAACTTGGGAAAGTACAGCATTCTTCTCTGTTAGGATGCTTTTATGCTGACCACTGACAGGCGAAGAATGAGAACACCTACATTCAGTGGTGCTCATAAAAAAGTGTTATCTTCCTAGAAGTGACATATTAAAGCATAACTTGCACAGAACAAAGGTAAACACATCTTACCCAATCTTTGGGAACTGACCTTGCTTAACACCGAAGGTTATATCGGTCGAAAAAGAACAGAACACTCAAAGTAGTGCTCTTACTCCTCTCTGACTCAATGATCAGTAACATTTCACATCAACAATAACATTAAAAAAATGGACGAGCAAAAGTCTAATGCTGAGTAATTTCACACCCTGATCTGTTTCACCTGTCTTGTGCTGGTCTCCACCACCCACCAGGTGTCTCCCATTTCCC
>QNTS01006939.1:0-17140 GCA_003317085.1 Hucho hucho
CTATCTATTAATATGGTGTAACTACTGACTCAACTATCTATTATTATGGTGTAACTACTGACTACACTATATATTAATATGGTGTAACTACTGACTCAACTATCTATTAATATGGTGTAACTACTGACTCAACTATCTATTATTATGGTGTAACTACTGACTCAACTATCTATTATTATGGTGTAACTACTGACTCAACTATCTATTATTATGGTGTAACTACTGACTCAACTATCTATTAATATGGTGTAACTACTGATTCAACTATCTATTAATTTGGTGTAACTACTGACTCAACTATCTATTAATATGGTGTAACTACAGACTCAACTATCTATTATGGTGTAACTACTGACTACACTATCTATTATTATGGTGTTACTACTGATTCAACTATCTACTTCTTGGTCAGCGGCTCCCGAGGTGACGGTTTTGGAGAGTCTGGCGTGCCCAAAGTAAAATGCTTGCCACTCAGGCTCAGAAAATAGGATATGCACATAATTAGTACTACTGGATAGGAAACACTCTGAGGTTTCCAAACGTGTTAACGTAATGTCTGTGAGTGTAACAGAACTTATTTGGTAGCCAAAAACCTGAGACAATTCCATCTGGAAATGTCATTCTGGTGGCTTATGGCCCCCTTTGAGACAGTGCTTGTTGAAAACTCTTTATATCAGGACACTGAATGTAGTACCTATTGCTTCCACTGATTGTCAGCGGTGTATATATAAAGTTTCATAGCAATCGGAACTAATGTGTTCAATAGGTAGGGGTTTTGGTGAGAGGAGCTATTTTTCGGTTGCACGTTTTTGGGCGCACGTTTGGCTGAGCGGTCCACTTTATTTGACTTATATAACGTTTAGGTGACCATTCAAGTGAAAGATTATCACTTTTATTCATAAAAGATAAGCTAAGAATGCATTTTAATTGGTTTTTGTTTTGTTGAGGAAAAGTTTATAGGTTTAGTTGAACGCGTTCTCTTCACGTTGGATTTTCTGAACACAAGTCGCCAACCAAACGGAGATTTATGGATATAATAAATGACTTTTTCTAACCAAATACCCATGCATTGTCTTCGTTGGACACTTAGGAAGCCCTCTGCAGAAGTTCTACAAAAGGTAAGGCACAGGTTTTCCCTGTGAAATGCATTTTCTATGGACCGCGCTGGCTAAAGATTTCATGGTAATGGCAAATATTGAAGGTGCTACCCTCAAACAATCAAATGTAGTGCTTTCGCCGTAAAGCCGTTTTGAAATCTGACAACGCTGTGATATTGCCAAGAAGCAGAGCTTTTGATGAGTATGAAACACTTGTATATTGATGCATGTTTAATAATTCAACTTTTGGATTTTGCCTTGCGCTAGCGCCCCACCACTGCCTAAGAAGTTAACTTCTTTTGGAGCAGCTCCCGAGGTGACGGTTTTGGAGAGCCTGGCGTGCCCAAAGTAAAATGCCTCCCATTCAGGCCCAGAAAATAGGATATGCACATAATTAGTACCATTGGATAGGAAACACTCTGAAGTTTCTAAAAGTGTTAACATTTTGTCTGTGAGTATAACAGAACGGATATGGCAGGCAAAAACCCGAGGAATTTCTGTCCTGGAAAAAGTGATTTTGACACATTGCCTCATTTGGAACCCCTCCCTTATGAAAATGTCCATATAAGGGCATATGAATGCAGTACCTATTGCTTCCTCTGGATGTCAACAGTCTTGAGAAAGTGTTTTGATTCTTTTTAGCTGCTTTTAGATTGTCGAATAAGGAAGTGGCCACACAGATGTCAATAGAAGAAAATGCATTCCCGTCTGGCGCGTTTTGGGTTTTTTTCCTTTCTTATCGCCCAGTTTATATTCCGGTTGAAATATTATACAACATATACATAAAAGTGTTCCTAAGGATACATTTAGAATTATGTTTGATTGTTCTTGGAAGTTTATAGGTATAAGTTGAACGAGTTCTCTTCACGTTTCAATGGACGAGTCGACGCTGTATTTTCTCATTATAACGCGCCAACCAAACGGAGATTTATCGATATAATACATTACTTTTTCTAACAAAAGAACCATGGATTGTCTTCGTTGGACACTTGGGAAGCCCTCAGCAGAAGTTCTTAAAAAGGTAATTGATTTGTTTTCACTGTGAAATGTGTTTTGTGTGAACCGTGATGGCTTATGAATTTATGGTAATGGAAAAAATATGTGGGGTGCTATCCTCAAACAATCAAATGTGGTGCTTTCGCCGTTAAGCCTTTTTGAAATCTGACAACGCTGTGATATTGCCAAGAAGCAGAGCTTTTGATGACTATGCAACACTTGTATATTGATGCATGTTTAATAATTCAACTTTTGGATTTTGAATTTGGCGCCTTGCATTTCACCGGGTAGTGTCGGGAGTGGGGCGCTGTGAAATATGACCAGTGAAATATAGCTGTTGAAGCGTGTGCAATGGGGGGTTGTTGCTATGGTGACCAGTGAGCTGAGATAAGGCGGAGCTTTACCTAGCAAAGACTTATAGATGACCTGGAGCTAGTGGGTTTGGCGACGGATTTGTAGCGAGGGCCAGCCAACGAGTGGTGGGTAGTATATGGAGCTTTAGTGACAAACCGGATGGCACTGTGATAGACTACATCCAATTTGCTGAGTAGAGTGTTGGAGGCTATTTTGTAAATGACTTCGCCGAAGTCAAGGATTGGTAGGATAGTCAATTTTACGAGGGTATGTTTGGCAGCATGAGTGAAGGATGCTTTGTTGCGAAATAGGAAGAGATGCTTAATGTGAGTCTGGAAGGAGAGTTTACAGTCTAACCAGACACCTAGGTATTTGTAGTTGTCCACATATTCTAAGTCAGAACCATCCAGAGTAGTGATGCTAGTCGGGCGGGCAGGTGCGGGCAGCGATCGGTTGAAGAGCATGCATTTAGTTTTACTAGCATTTAAGAGCAGTTGGAGGCCACGGAAGGAGTGTTGTATGGCATTGAAGCTTGTTTCGATGCAAATTTCTGTTTGAAAAAGCTTGCCTTCACTTTCCTAAGTGACTGTGTATATCAGTTCCTAACTTCCCTGAAAAGTTACATATCGCGGGGGCCATTCGATGCTAATGCATTACGCCACTTTATGTTTTTGTGCTGGTCAAGGGCAGTCAAGTCAGGAGTGATCCAGGGGCTTATTTAAGATGGTAAGGAATGCACTTTTAACTTCTTAGGGAGCGGCAGCAGAGGTGACTGTTTTGGAGAGTCTGGCGTGCCCAAAGTAAAATGCCTGCCACTCAGGCTCAAAAAATAGGATTTGCACATAATTAGTACTATTGGATAGGAAACACTCTAAAGTTTCTAAAAGTGTTAAAATAATGTATGTAAGTATAACAGAAGTGATATAGCAGGCAAAAACCTGAGGAAAATCATCCGGATTTGCAGTTTTTTTTGTAAATTAGCATCTTCTCCATTGTGCCTATTGCATACAACTTTATGCAGGACTGAGACTGCAGTACCTATGGCATCCACTAGATGTCAACAGTCAAAGACTAGGAATTATAGGAGTGACCAGAACAGATAGGGACAGGAAATTGTCAGGCGACCACTTTTGTAAACAAGGTTTGACGCGCGCGAGATTGTGAACGCGCACCACTTTATTTTTCCTTCCTATCGTTCACGTTATCGTCCAGTTTAACTACTTAGGGAGCAGTGGGGCGCTAGCCACTCCCGACACTACCCGGTGAAATGTAAGGCGCCAAATTCAATATCCAAAAGTTGAATTATTAAACATTCATCAATATAGTCATCAAAAGCTCTGCTTCTTGGCAATATCACAGTTGTCAGATTTCATAAAGGCTTTACGGCGAAAGCACAATATTTGATTGTTTGAGGATAGCACCCCACATATTTCTGCATTAGCATAAATTCATAAACCATCGCGGTTCACACAAAACCCATTTCACAGCGAAAACAAATCCCTTACCTTTTGAAGAACTTCTGCTGAGGGCTTCCCAAGTGTCCAGCGAAGACATCCAATGGTTATTTTGTTAGAAAAAGTCATTTATTATATCCATAAATCTCTGTTTGGTTGGCGCGTTATGTTCAGAAAATCCAACGTTGAATCGCCCATTGAAACATGAAGAGAACGCATTCAAATATACCTATAAACTTTTCCTAAACAAATCAAATACCAGTTAAAATGCATCCTTAGCTATCCTTTTATGAATATTAGCAATAATATTTCACTCGGATGGTCACCTATACCTTATATAAGTAAAATAAAGTGGGGCGCGCCAGCCAGACTGGTGCCCGAGAAAACTTGTTGACATTTCAGGTCCCCATGCCATTTCCTGTACCTATTCGTTCTGCTTTCTCCAATCTCCCTGAGTCTTTGTATATAGACTGCTGACATCTAGTGGAAGCCTTAGGTACTGCAGTCTCAGTCCTGGTAACAAATGGATTCAATAGGGAGTGTGTCTAACAGAGCCAAAGGTCACCAGAAACTGATTTCCGGATGTTTTTTTCTCTGGTTTTTGCTTGCTAAATGAGTTCTGTTATACTCACAGACATTATGTTAACACTTATTGAAACTTCAGAGTGTTTCCTATCCAATAGTACTAATTATGTGCATATTCTATTTTCTGAGCCTGAGTGGCAGGCATTTTGCTTTGGGCACGCCAGACTCTCCAAAACCGTCACCTCACCTGCCGCTCCCTAAGAAGTTAACGGTAAACTTCTCTGCCTCTGTCATCCTTACCCGCACCTACAAATCACATTCATCTTTCACACCACGGGGAGTTGAGTTGTAGCAGGGTGTTGCGTTCCCTCTTCCTAGAGACGTACGTAATAGAGGCGTTAGCCAACAGTAGCCCCTCGGTTGCAGCTAGCTAGCTGCGATGATCCGGTGTAATGGTCCAGAGCTTGCGGTTGGAATCCGGTGATGTGGTGGAGAAAAGCAGTCCGATATGCTCTGGGTTGATATCGCACTGAGCAGACTGGCAGGTAATTGTCCGAGCTAAAGCTGGCTAGTGTCCGAGCTAAAGGTTAAGACCTCTAGCAGTGGCAAACAATGACTAGTAGCTAGTTTGCTGGCTAGCTTCTGATGGAGGATCCAGTTATAAGGTATAAAAAATAGCAGATCCGTTCCACATTGGGTGAGGGGGGTTGCAGGAAAGTATGTTTAGTCCGTAGATGGAAAGTGAGATTAAAATATATACGGAAAAAACAGACTATTTACAGCCTAATTAACACGGGACAAGACAAACCCATGTCCGACTGCTACGCCATCTTGGATAGCTATGGATTCCCCAGTAGCTTGTGTAGGTTTGCTACTTGCTTGCTAAGAGTAGCCACTTTGCCCCTGTAGTCCTCTGCAAGCAAGCACAATTAACAAAGGTATTCAGGGTAATTAGGGGGACATAAATTAAGTTACTTACATTGTGTTTGCCAACGCCCTTAGGATGAAGTACATTTAATGCAGCATTATGACGACTCATTGTCACAATGGGAGGGATTAGCTGAGCTGGTCTTGGGTCATTGATAAGTTATTGTTTCAACACTGCCTTGAAATGCGAGTCCAGGAGCCAAGATGATTTGGATGGACTCTTGTAGAGTATCTTCTGTTTCCAGAAGGTGTCAAAGTGATCTATAAAAGTGACTCCAGCAGAGCTACAATAATCTTTTAGCCAGAGGTGTAAGGCCGGTAACCTGCTGAATCTTTCACACCCGCGGCCCAACGATGTTACTGGAACTGAAATTATTGGCAATTTGTTTGTCTTTTAATGCTAAAATCAGCTCTTTAAAATCAATTTTCAGATGTTCCGAGCTAGCCGTCCTGATGTCGTTTGATCCCACATGGACTACGACAGTGTCAGCTCCAGGCATCTGTCGCAAAACAGTCGGAAGCAGCCTTGTGATGTCCTGTACTCGTGCTCCTGGGTAGCACAGGGTTTTTGCCTTGTGAACCAATATATTTCTCACCATAGAGCTGCCTATGATGACAGCTGGTGATGTTAAATGGGCCGGTCTCTCTGGCAGCCTCACGGTCTGATGAGGGTGGGAGCTCCGAGGATCTGAACCCGAGGTAGAAGAGACAGAACAGAGGATGAAGACACAGGTACCTCCGGATCGGGTCTTGAATGGGAAGCCCCCAAGGAAGAAGGCGCTGGAACCAAGGCGGCAAAGCTGTTTCTGATCTGTGTCAGGTCCAGGCTCAACATCAAGGAGACCCTCGTTGCCAGAGGATGCTGTCTTCAACTTCCACAGCGAGTGACGTATCTCCATGGCTGGTTTGTTGGGTTGAGAACAGCTCCATTCCCCTTCTGGGATGGAACACTGGCCAGTCGGCTGTGGAGAACCGACACAGTGGCAACACTTCCACCAGACCAGAGCGGCGTACGGCTACTGGGGTGGAAGAAAAAGAAAAAGTAGGTGGGCATGGATTCCCCAGTAAGGTTTGTGTAGGTTTGCTACTTGCTTGCTAAGAGTAGCCACTTCGCCCCTGTAGACCTCCGCAAGCAAGCAGTTTCTACATTGAAAGAGCGCGATCCACATTGTCCCGGGAACAAAGCAAGGTAAATGCAGCTCATGCAGCGCTGGAAACATTCAATAGCGACCTCCATTTGAGAATCTGGAGGGATCCCGGGACAGACAGCAGCTTTCACAGCAACTAAGCCCAACAGAGCCGCAGGATCCAAAATTAAATAAAAGTATATACAAACACTGTCAGCTTTACAAAAACAAATTGAGGTCTCTCGTTCAGCTTTCGGCATTCAACAGCGTACAAAAACAAACATACGTCACGCTCAGATGATGTCACCTGAGCGCGAAGTAACCTAATTTATGTCACTCTTATTGCCCTGAATGCCTCTGCAAATCCCACTACTATTGTATGCAGTAATCAAGTGAAATGGGCAAAGCCATGGATCAACCGGAGGGATGTAGTATAGTAGAAATTGTTAGTAAATACTTTGTAGTATACCGGAGGGATGTAGTATAGTGGAAATAGTTAGGAAACACTGTAGTATACGGAATGACAAATTACTTAAAATAAAAATTTTGCTCAAAAGTAATCACCAAGGCAGACAGAGGACTCCACAGGGTGGATATCCCTCTGCTAAATATCCATTCCAACAGTTGGAAATGGATTTTATAGAGCTCACCAGGAGCGAAGGAAAGAAACAGTGTTTAATTATTATTATATTATAGAACGCATGAATTCTACGATTAAAAATAGGTTAACTTTTTACGGAGCGGTGAAATGCAAGGCGCCAAATTCAAAATCCAAAAGTTGAATTATTAAACATGCATCAATATACAAGTGTTTCATAGTCATCAAAAGCTCTGCTTCTTGGCAATATCACAGCGTTGTCAGATTTCAAAAAGGCTTAACGGCGAAAGCACCACATTTGATTGTTTGAGGGTAGCACCTAACATATTTTTGCCATTACCATAATTTCATAAGCCTCCATGGTTCACACATAAATTATTTCACAGCGAAAACAAATCAATTACCTTTTGAAGAACTTCTGCTGAGGGCTTCATAAATGTCCAACGAAGATAATCCATGGTTCTTTTGTTAGAAAAAGTAATGTATTATATCCATAAATCTCCGTTTGGTTGGCGCGTTATAATCAGAAAAAACAGCGTCGACTCCTCCATTGAAACGTGAAGAGAACTCGTTCAAACTATACCTATAAACTTGTCCAAGAACAATCAAACATCATTGTAAATGTATCCTTAGGAACACTTTAATGTATAAATAGCATAATATTTCAACCGGAATATAAACTGAATCTTAGCAGTACTCCTGACAGACCAGAGACAACCAGTGTAGTCATCCAGGGCCAAGGACCAGTGCGGATAGTTCAGACGGAAGACCTTAAGGAAGTGCTTGAGGTGGAGACTGGGTTTGGGGATTCCAACCTATGGTTGGAATGGATTCAGTATACAGCCAGATCAGTACCTAAAGAAGAATGTTATGCCTGCGCCACAGCCAAACCTCAGTTGACAACCATCTCCTTTCCACTTGATGGAGTTAATTCACCCAGGGGAATGGCCTGTATGGTAAAGCTGTTCATGAAGGCAGGTAAGCCAGACAAGGACAGTTGCACTGATCTGCATTATCTGTATCCCCATGTGCCCCTCAGATCCAGACTTCCTCCGTTCATGGTGGCAGGTGGAGACTATTACTGTTTGGCCACTTATGGGAAAGACGTAGGGGAAGTGAGTACATGCAATAGGACAGAGATTGTTACAACTGATGAGACTATGAGGGATCTGACCGGTTGGTTAAATACTTAGGGAGTAGCGGTGCGCAAGCGGGCCACTCCCGACACTACCCGGTGAAATGTAAGGCGCCAAATTCAAAATCCAAAAGTTGAATTATTAAACATTCATCAATATTTCAAAAAGGCTTTACGGCGAAAGCACAACATTTGATTGTTTGAGGATAGCACCCAACATATATTTTCCACATTAGCATAAATTCATATCCAGCGCGCAGCGCGGGTCACACAAAACCCATATCACAGCTAAAATAAATCTCTTACCTTTTGAAGAACTTCTGCTGAGGGCTTCCCAAGTGTCCAACGAAGACATCCAATGCTTCTTTTGTTAGAAAGTCATTTATTATATCCGTAAATCTCAGTTTGGTTGGCGCGTTATGATCATAAAATCCACCGTTGAGTCGGCCATTGAACCGTGAAGTGAACACATTCAAATTATACCTATAAACTTTCTACAAACAAATCAAACATAATTTTTTATGTATCCTTAGGTATCCTTTTATGTATATTTACTGTAATATTTCAACCCGGACGATAACGTGAACAATAGGAAAGGAAAATAAAGTGGGGCGCGCTTACAATCTCGCGCGCGTCAAACGTTGTTGACAAGTGGTCCCCTGACTACTTCCTCTTCCTATCTGTTCTGCTTAGTGCTACAGCTTCCAGACTCTGTATAAAGACTGTTGACATCTAGTGGAAGCCATAGGTACTGCAGTCTCAGTCCTACATAACATTGTATGCAATAGGCAGCTTGGAGAAAAAGGTAATCTACAAAAAAAACTGCAAATCCGGATGGATTTTCCTTGGGTTTTCGCCTGCTATATCAGTTCTGTTAGACATTATCTTAACTTCTTAGGGAGCGGCTCCCGAGGTGACGGTTTTGGAGAGTCTGGCGTGCACAAAGTAAAATGCATGCCACTCAGGCCCAGAAAATAGGATATGCACATAATTAGTACTATTGGATAGGAAACATTCTGAAGTTTCTAAGAGTGTTAAAATAATGTATGTGAGTATAATGATGACTAAATAATTCATACGTTTAACCTCGCTAGTGCCCCACTCCCAACACTACCCGGTGAAATGTAAAGCGCCAAATTCAAAATCCAAAAGTTTAATTATTAAAAATTCATCAATATACAAGTGTTGCTTTGGGCACGCTAGACTCTCCAAAACTGTCACCTTACCTGCCGCTCCCTAAGAAGTTAAACAGGTCAACATTCACAAGGCCGCAGGGCCAGGTGGTTTACCAGGACGTGTACTGCGAGCATGCGCTGACCAACTGGCAAGTGTCTTCACAGACGTTTTCAAACTCTCCCTATCCGAGTATGTAATACCAACATGTTTTAAGCTGACCACCATACTCCAAGTGCCCAAGAACACAAAGGTAACCTGCCTAAATGACTAAAGACCCGTAGTAATCACATCTGTAGCCATGAAATGCTTTGAAAGGCTGGTCATGGCTCACATCAACACCGTTATCCCAGAAACCCTAGACCCTCTCCAATTTGCATACCGCCCTAACAGATCCACAGATGATGCAATCTCTATTGCACTCCACACTGCCCTTTCCCACCTGGACAAAAGCTATGTGGAATGCTATTCATTGACTACAGCTTAGCGTTCAACAACATAGTGCACTCAAAGCTTATCAATAAGCTAATATCCCTGGGAGTAAACACCTCCCTCTGCAGTTGGATCCTGGACTTCCTGATGCGCCGCCCCCAAGTGGTAAGGGTAGGTAACAACACATCCGCCACGCTGATCCCCAACACAGGTGCACCTCAGGGGTGCGTGCTCAGTCCCCTCCTGTACTCCCAGGAGGTCAGAGACCTGGCCGTGTGGTGCCAGGACAACAACCTCTCCCTCAGCATGATCAATACAAAGGAGATGATTGTGGACTACAGGAAAAGGAGGACCAAGCACGCCCACATTCTCATTGACGGGGCTGTAGTGGAGCAGGTTGTCCACATCACCAACAAACTAACATGGTCTAAGCACACCAAGACAGTTGTGATGGGGGCAAGACAAAACCTATTCCCCCTCAGGAGACTGAAAATACTTGGCATGGGTCCCCAGATACTAAACAGTTCTACAGCTGCACCATAGAAAGCATCCTGACAGGTTGCTTCAACGCCTGGTATGACAACTGCTCGGCATCTGACCGTAAGGCGCTACAGAGGGTAGTTCGTACGGCCCAGTACAACACTGGGGCCAAGCTTTCTGGCATCCAGGACCTACAGTTGAAGTCGGAAGTTTACATACACTTAGGTTGGAGTCATTAAAACTTTTTATTTCTACCACTCCACTAATTTCTTGTTAACAAACTATAGTTTTGGCAAGTCGGTTAGAACATCTACTTTGTGCATGACACAAGTCATTTTTCTAACAATTGTTTACAGACAGATTATTTCACTTATAATTCACTGTATCACAATTCCAGTGGGTCAAAAGTTTACATAGACTAAGTTGACTGTGCCTTTAAACAGCTTGGAAAATTCCAGGAAATTATGTCATGGCTTTAGAAGTTTCTGATAGGCTAATTGACATAATTTGAGTCAATTGGAGATGTACCTGTGGATGTATTTCAAGGCATACCTTCAAACTCAGTGCCTCTTTGCTTGACATAATGGGAAAATCAAAAGAAATCAGCCAAGACCTCAGAAAAAACATTGTAGACCTCCACAAGTCTGGTTCATCCTTGGGAGCAATTTCCAAACGCCTGAAGGTACCACGTTCATCTGTACAAACAATAGTATGCAAGTATAAACACCATGGGACCACGCAGCCGTCATACCGCTCAGGAAGGAGACGTGTTCTGTCTCGTAGAGATGAACGTACTTTGGTGCGAAAAGCAAATCAATCCCAGAACAACAGCAAAGGACCTTGTGAAGATGCTGGAGGAAACGGGTGCCAAGGTATCTATATTCACAGTAAAACTAGTCCTATATCGACATAACCTGAAAGGCCACTCAGCAAGTAAGAAGCCACTGCTCCAAAACCTCCAGAAAAAAGCCAGACTACGGTTTGCAACTGCCCATGGGGACAAAGATCGTACTTTTTGGAGAAATGTCCTCTGGTCTGATGAAACAAAAGTAGAACTGTTTGGCCATAATGACCATCGTTATGTTTGGAGGAAAAGGGGGAGGCTTGCAAGCCGAAGAACACTATCCCAACCATGAAGCATGGGAGTGGCAGCGTCATGTTGTGGAGGTGCTTTGCTGCAGGAGGGACTGGTGCACTTCACAAAATAGATGGCATCATGAGGAAGAAAATGATGGGGATATATTGAAGCAACATCTCAAGACATCATTAAGGAAGTTAAAGCTTGGTCACAAATGGGTCTTCCAAATGGACATTGACCCCAAGCATACTTCCAAAGTTGTGGCAAAATGGCTTAAGGACAACAAAGTCAAGGTATTGGAGTGGTCATCACAAAGCCCTGACCTCAATCCTATAGAACATTTGTAAGCAGAACTGAAAAAGCATGTGCGAGCAAGGAGTCCTACAAACCTGACTCAGTTGCACCAGCTCTGTCAGGAGGAATGGGCCAAAATTCACGCAACTTATTGTGGGAAGCTTGTGGAAGGCTACCCGAAACGTTTGACCCAAGTTAAACAATTTAAAGGCAATGCTCCCAAATACTAATTGAGAGTATGTAAACTTCTGACCCACTGGGAATGTGATGAAAAAACTAAAAGCGGAAATAAATCATTCTCTCTACTATTATTCTGACATTTCACATTCTTAAAATAAAGTGGTGATCCTAACTGACCTATGACAGGGAATGTTTACTAGGATTAAATGTCAGGAATTGTGAAAAACCGAGTTTAAATATATTTGGCTAAGGTGTACATAAACTTCCGACTTCAGCTGTATGTGCTGCCACTCCATAAGGGTGGGGATACAAATGATCTTGACAACTATCACCCCATTTCAAGAATAACTTGTTTAGCTAAGATTCTTCAATCCCTATCGATCCTTTTTATCTGATAATTGTATTCTTAATATAAACCAATCAGGGTTTAGGCCTGGGCATAGTACTACCACAGCAACCACGCTAGTTGTTAATGATCTTGTCAATGCCTTGGATGCTAAAAAGAGCTGTGCTGCTTTGTTCATTGACCTGTCAAAGGCGTTCGACACTGTTGATCATTCTGTTTTGCTGAAGAAATTATTAAGAGTAGGCCTGGGATATACAGCCTGTTCATGGTTTCAGAATTATCTTAGCAACAGAACTCAGGCCATCTTGATAGATTCGGTTAAATCAAAAAGGTGTTCCTCAGGGTTCAATTTTGAGTCCATTATTATTCACCTTGTACATTAATGACATAGGAAACACTGTTAATACTTGTAACATTTATATCTATGCAGATGACACATTCCTATGCCACCTCAGTGCAGCAGGCCATTCATGAACTTCAGCATGACTTTGATTCAATTCAGAAATCAATCAATCAATCAAATGTATTTATAAAGCCCTTCTTACATCAGCTGATGTCACAGAGTGCTGTACAGAAACCCAGCCTAAAACCCCAAACAGCGGCAGGGTAGCCTAGTGTGGCGGCAGGGTAGCCTAGTGGTTAGAGCGTTGGACTAGTAACCGAAAGGTTGCACAGTTAAAATTCCTGAGCTGACAAGGTACAAATCTGTCGTTCTGCCACATAACAGGCAGTTAACCCACTGTTCCTAGGCTGTCATTGAAAATAAGAATTTGTTCTTAACTGACTTGCCTAGTTAAATAAAGTTAAAATAAAAAAATTAAAAGCACGCGGGTTAGGAAAAACTCCCTAGAATGGCCAGAGCCTAGGAAGAAACCTAGAGAGGAACCAGGCTGTGAGGGGTGGCCAGTCCTCTTCTGGCTGTGCCGGGTGGAGATTATAACAGAACATGGCCAAGATTTAAAAATGTTCATAGATGACCAGCAGGGTCAGATAATAATAATCACAGTGGTTGTAGTGGGTGAAGCAGGTCCGCACCTCAGGAGTAAATGCCAGTTGGCTTTTCATAGCTGATCGTTCTGAGTATCTCTACCGCTCCTGCTGTCTCTAGAGAGTTGAAAACAGCAGGTCTGGGACAGGTAGCATGTCTGGTGAACAGGTCAGGGTTCAATAGTTGCAGGCAGAACAGTTGAAACTGGAGCAACAGCATGGCCAGGTGGACTGGGGACAGCAAGGAGTCATCAGGCCAGGTAGTCCTGAGGAATGGTCCTAAGGCTCAGGTCCTCAGAGAGAGAGAAACTAGAGAGAGCATGCTAAAATTCACACAGGACACCGGATAAGAGAGGAGAAATACTCCAGATATAACAGACTGACCCTAGCCCCCCGACACATAAACTACTGAGGCTGAGACAGGAGGGGTCGGGAGACACTGTGGCCCCGTCTGACGATACCCCCGGACAGGGCCAAACAGGCAGGATATAACCCCACCCACTCTGCCGAAGCACAGCCCCCACACCACTAGAGGGATATCTCCAACCACCAACTTACCATCCTGAGACAAGGCAGAGTATAGCCCACAAAGTAATCACTTCCAGATCTTAAATTAGTGTTAAATACAAGTAAAACCAAGCTCATGCTGTTCTCTTGGTCACGAAACTCTGAGGACCTGCATGTTGCGCTATAAATGGAGCCCAAATTGAGCTTGTTTCTCAGTATAAGTCCCTGGGAGTCTGGGATTGATGACAAATTCTCCTTCATAACGCATATAAAACATCTGACGAAGCTAAGATCCAAGATAGTTTTTTATATCAAAATAAATCATGCCATAGTATTAACAATATGAGAAAGATTGTTCAAACAACGTTTCTCCCTCTATTGGATTTTGGTGATATTGTTTACATGCATGCGGCAACCTGTTTTAAAACCCTTCTACGCAGTCTACCATTCAGCAAAATGTTTTATCACAGGGGAACATTTTAGGACTCATCATTGTAGTCTGTTCAAAAATGTGGGATGGACCTCTCTGTCTGTAATAAGAAAGCTGCATTTTCTTATTTATTTACAAAGCAATCTGACAGAAACTCCCTCTATATGTAACTCTAGATATAAATCACAAGTTGCCAAACCCGTTGACAGGAATGGATAACACTAGAGATCCCTCCAGTCTCCACAGATTTGGGAACATCTGTGTTTTGTTTTTTTGCCCCTAATTTGTGGAACAATCAGAGTTCACTGCAGTTAGATGGGCTGGTGCCACTCAGGCAGTTTAAGTTATTGATTGAGGACCTCTATGTAGTTGAATGTGATTGCTTTTATTAAATGTTAATTTATTTATTGTGCTGAACTTGATTGTTATATACACATGTATGTTGTTTTAATATTCTGTTTTTATTGTAGTGTGTACAGGGCTCTCTTGTAAAAGAGATTTTAATCTCAATGCGACTCCCTGTTTAAATAAAGGTTAAATAAAATAAAATTAGCTAGTGAGCCATCCAGCTAATGTTAGCTAGCTATCTACAATGAACCATAATCCCAACTCATGACGTTACTACCCTGCATGAACCTGCAGGTAGCTAACCAACCAGGTTCGAGTTAGTCAACAGTAGTAACGTCATGAGTTGTGATTATGGTTCATTATTTACCTAGCTAGCTAACATTAGGCTATAGCTAGCTAAGCAAATGGCTCTGGGATATGAATAATAAGGTCATACACGTAACGTTAGCTTATGAGATAGCCAGCTAACATTAGCTAGCTTGGTAAACAATGAACCACAATCACAACTCATGACTTTACTACGTTACCCTTCATGAATCTGCAGGTAGCTAACCAACCAGGTAAAATGTTAGCTAGCTAAGCGAATGGCTCTGAGATAGGAAAAATAAGGTCATACACGTAACGTTAGCTAGCGAGCCAGCCAGCTAACGTTAGCTAGCAAGCTAGGTAAACAATGAACCATAATCCCAACTCATGACGTTACTAACCTGCTTGAATCTGCAGGTAGCTAACCAACCAGGTTCAATGTTAGCTAGCTAACATTAGGTTATAGCTAGCCAAGCAAATGGCTCTTTCTTTCAAAATTAGAAATGTGTAATATCAGAAAATGTAGCTAGCTAGACTATTTTACCCCTATACGTCATTCATGGATGGACTCGTCTCCTATCGGATGCCATGGTTGCCCTTAGTTTGATGTAATCCAGAGACAGGTGTTTTATCCATCTCCTTAGCGTTCATACTCAAATTCCACTGATTTCAAAACTGGGTCCTGCAGAAAGTGGAGAGCAACAATTATGCAGTTTTAATACCCAATAAAAAAAATTTATCCGCGTTAGACAGGATTACCTAGACATGCTGCCCAGGTCAAATAGACAGAATCCGGCTATATGGCAGACCAATCCAAACTCATCTCTCAGCATGTCCAGTCCACTCATTATCTCAGCCAATCTTGGCTAGCAGGAAGGTTGCCTCCCTTTTTCTGTGGCTAAACCTACTAGGCTCGTAATTTAACCATTTTATTTGTATTTACAGATGGCATACAAGTTTGTTATTAAGGCACATGAAAGTTCACATGTCCGAGAAGGCATTTCTGCATTTTGTTAGAAGAATACAAGTTTATGTTCAAACGGCTCTCCTGTGAAGTAATGATCAGTGACATACGCCTACAGTAGTTTCCAGAAACGGGTCACATATACGACTCTGTCCAAAAAATCATAATTAAAGGTACACCAAATCTAAAGGGATAGCTTTAGATAAATGTGCTTAAAACCCTTTATAATAAAAACTCCATGAGAAAATCTGTTGGCCAGCAAGTGGGAGGGTTTTCAGCCGTTTCATTAAATGTATTCAACATGCGGAAGGCAACCACAGCTGCAAGGCAACCACACTTGCACACCTCATAATTTAAGTAAGAATAACAACTACTGAGAAGTGCTTAGGAAAGACATGAGTAGGAAAGGTGTGCGTATGAAAGGTCTGATTCTGGCCAGTAGTGAAATGCTCTGGTACTTAGTCATATGGCTCATTGGTATGATTGGTTGAAGGTTGATCCAATCGCCTGTAAAATTATTTTGCTCTACGCTTCCTAGATTAAAATGGTTTGAATCACAGCCCTGACAGACTGGTATCAGAGTTTAATGTAAACTCGCAGGATCAGGCGGCTTCGCAAGGCTACATTTTTATAGTCTTATTGACCATAAGATGGCAGTGTAGTATTAACCAACACAGTTGTGATTTGATTTGATTACTGAAGTTGCCAGATAGATACACACACAAATCATTTGTATTTCAATAACAAACTAAACACACACACACACACACACACATAATGTTTTAATAACACAATTAAAACAAACATCATGATGTTAGTGCAAATGAACCACACAACTACGAAGTCAACTGTACATCTCATGGTAACAGTGCTGCATGAGCCGACATATCTGACCAATGATAATAACTACATGGTCTGTTTGTGTTTGTGTGTGCATGCGTGTGTTTGTGTTTGTGTGTGCATGCGTGTGTTTGTGTTTGTGTGTGCATGCGTGTGTTTGTGTGTGTGTATCGGGGAGGTTGTGTGTGAGTGTAACTCAGTAATCTGTCCACCACTAAGCTGCTTTAGTCCCGTCTGCCTGGCCGCTTCGCTGCAGGGAGTTCATTTCACTACCGACTAACGCTACACAGCAAACTGAAACTACCGACTAACGCTACACAGCAAGCTGCAACTATTATCTAACGCTACACAGCAAACTGAAACTACCGACTAACGCTACACAGCAAGCTGAAACTACCGACTAACGCTACACAGCAAACTGAAACTATTGACTAACGCTACACAGCAAACTGCAACTATTATCTACTGCTACACAGCAAACTGAAACTACCGACTAACGCTACACAGCAAACTGAAACTACCGACTAACGCTACACAGCAAACTGAAACTACCGACTAACGC
>QNTS01006939.1:20079-35730 GCA_003317085.1 Hucho hucho
CACACACACACACACACACACAGACAGACACATGCACACTAACACACACACACACACACACACACACTACATATCCAAATAGTCCAACAGATTACAATCAATTTGGCAGAGTAGAAGTGGAAGCAGACTGTATCTGGGCTAAACACACACACAAACATTACTTTGAAAAAGAAACATTTCAGCCTAAAGTAATTTTTCTGCCTTTGTCAGTATTAAGAAATGTCTGGTATGTGTTGCTACTCTGCTGCTGTGTTAACAAGATGGTAGTTAGCTGTTGGCTAGCTGTTAGATAGCTTTTACTCAGCTGTTAACAAGATGGTAGTTAGCTGTTGGCTAGCTGTTAGATAGCTTTTACTCAGCTGTTAACAAGATGGTAGTTAGCTGTTGGCTAGCTGTTAGATAGCTTTTACTCAGCTGTTAACAAGATGGTAGTTAGCTGTTGGCTAGCTGTTAGATAGCTTTTACTCAGCTGTTAACAAGATGGTAGTTAGCTGTTGGTTAACTGTTAGATAGCTTTTACTCAGCTGTTAACAAGATGGTAGTTAGCTGTTGGTTAACTGTTAGATAGCTTTTACTCAGCTGTTAACAAGATGGTAGTTAGCTGTTGGCTAGCTGTTAGTTAGCTGTATGTTAGCTGGTAGCTAGGTGGTAGCTGTTAGTTAGCTGTTAGATAACTGTTTGTTAGCTGTTATTTAGCTGGTAGTTAGTTGTTAGTTAGCTGTCTGTTGGCTAGCTGTTGGTTAGCTGTTATTTAGCTGGTAGTTAGCTGGTAATTAACTATTAGTTAGCGTTTAGTTAGCTGTTAGTTAGCGGTTATTTAAGCTGTTAGTTAGCTCTTAGCTAGCTGTTGGTTAGCTGGTTGTTGGACCATAAAGGAAAGTTTAGGCTGTGCAGAGAAATATTTTTTTACATTTGGAAGTAACAGCAGAGTTATCAATATCTAGTAGTTATTCATCAAAGTGCTACCGTTAGTACCTCTTAATTCATTTCCAGTATCTTTTTTAAAGTGTGTGTCTGCGTGCGTTTGTGTAGTAGGTCACATGGTCAGTAAGACAAACAGCCTCTCATTCCAGGTCAATCACAGACTAGAGATTAAACAGTTAATCCCTCTCTATCTCTCTCCCCTTCTCTCTCTTTCTCTCTCTTTCTATCTCTCTCCCCTTCTCTCTCTCTATTTCTCTCTCTCTCTTTCTATCTCTCTCCCCTTCTCTCTCTCTATTTCTCTCTCTTTCTATCTCTCTCCCCTTCTCTCTTTCTCTTTCTATCTCTCTCCCCTTCTCTCTCTCTCTTTCTCTCTCTATCTCTCTCCCCTTCTCTCTCTCTCTTTCTCTCTCTTTCTATCTCTCTTTCCTTCTCTATCTCTCTCTCTCTCTTTCTGACTCTCTATCTTCTTTTTCTCTTTCCTTCCCTACATGCTCTATTTTCCCAATGAGTGTGTGTGTGTGTCAAATCAAATCAAAATTTATTTGTCACATACACATGGTTAGCAGATGTTAATGCGAGTGTAGCGAAATGCTTGTGCTTCTAGTTCCGACCATGCAGTAGTATCTAACAAGTAATCTAACAAATTCACAACAACTACCTTATACTCACAAGAGTAAAGGAATGAATACGAGTATGTACATATAAATATATGGATGAGCGATGGCTGACCGGCGTAGGCAAGATGCAGTAGATGGTGTTTAGTACAGCATATACATATGAGATGAGTAATGTAGGATATGTAAACATTATATAAATGGCATCGTTTAAAGTCGCTAGTGATACATTTATTACATCCATTTTTAATTATTAAAGTGGCTAGAGATTTGAGTCGATGGCCGAACGGCATAGGCAAGATTCAGTAGATGGTATAGAGTACAGTGTATACATTTGATACGAGTAATGTTGGATATGTAAACATTGTATACAAAATTGTTTAAAGTGGCTAGTGATACATTTGTTACACCCAATTTTGGTGACAAGCCGAATTTCTTCAGCCTCCTGAGTTTGAAGAGGCACTGTTGCGCCTTCTTCACCACACTGTCTGTGTGGGTGGACCATTTCAGTTTGTCCGTGATGTGTACGCCGAGGAACTTAAAACTTTCCACCTTCTCCACTACTGTCCCCTCGATGTGGATAGGGGGGTGCTCCCTCTGCTGTTTCCTGAAGTCCACGATCATCTCCTTTGTTTTGTTGACATTGAGTGAGAGGTTATTTTCCTGACACCACACTCCGAGGGCCCTCACCTCCTCCCTGTAGGCTGTCTCGTCGTTGTTGGTAATCAAGCCTACCACTGTAGTGTCATCAGCAAACTTGATGATTGAGTTGGAGGCGTGCTTGGCCACGCAGTCATGGGTGAACAGGGAGTACAGGAGAGGGCTGAGAACGCACCCTTGTGTTGAGGAACAGCGGGGTGGAGATGTTGTTTCCTACCCTCACCACCTGGGGGGCCGTGGTGTCAGACAGGTAGGCTGTGCTCCTTTCTGTTCCTCACCTAAAGCTTAGGTCTAACCCTAATGAGCTCAGCTACAGAGCTGGCCTGATCGCATTGGGTGACGGCGTATGTGTACGTGTGTGTGACCCTAACCTTAACCCCATTTAACTGAGCAGCAGTGTATCTAACTTCTGTGTGTATTGTGTGTCCTAGGTGTGTGTGGTCAGTCAGTCCAGATGGAAGCCGGACAGTCAGGGTACGTGGGCTCTAAGGTGGATCTACCATGTCTTTTTATCAACAGCATCCCACCTGTCAAGATCTCACAGGTAACCATCACACACACACACATGCAATCAAATACAACATCTGCAAGAACTTTGCCTTGAATTCTTCCCTCCCTCCAGGTGACATGGCAGAAGGTGATTAATGGAAAGAAACAGAACGTGGCGATAGCTAACCCGTCTCTAGGCGTGTCTGTGGCTCCGCCCTTCAAAGACAGAGTCAGCTTCAAAAACCCTGTGGTGAGGATGATGTGGTGTTGCGGTTGTGTTGTGGTTGTGTTCTAACTTTGCCATGCAGTCTTGTGGTTGTCATATGGTTGTGTTGAGGTTGTGTTGAGGTTGTGTTGAGGTTGTTTTGTGGTTGTGTGGTGGTTGTGTGGTGGTTGTGTGGTGGTTGTGTTGAGGTTGTGTTGAGGTTGTTTTGTGGTTGTGGACGGGTTGTGTTATGGTTATGGATGGTCTCTAAATGTATGGTTCTGATGTTAAGGTGCGGAGGAGAACTCCGTCTCTGGAGGACACCACTCTGACCCTCTCGTCTCTGCGACTGTCTGACGAGGCCAGATACATCTGTGAATACACCACCTTTCCTGCTGGCAACCGTGAAAACACGGTCAACCTCACAGTCTACGGTAAGACCACAACACAGCCACTATGCGGATGTCGGCCAACGTAGGTTAACGCTCAATCTGAATATATGCCAATGTTTCTGCGTTCACAGAGATTGCATTCACGGTCAATGCTGCTTACAGTATGTCGGCTCAATGGTGAATGTGCATAAAGATGGCAGAATTAAGATATGACGTTCTTGTTTTAGCACTATCCACTGAGTCTTGAAGATGAAATTGGGATCATGTATACTGTGCTAATGAACATACAACAAAAAAGAGTAATGGAGAGCAATGTACAATACGGTGAACTTACCAAAATGAGGAATTTGTGTTAAGTGCATGGGGATCTTTATGCACCTCAGCTATTAAAATTTGAGTTTAAAAGCCACATTGTCTACAACCAACGATGGGATTGAATCCTGGCCTGAGGATTGTATAATGATTGAATCCCGGCCTGTATAATATGTCATGTGATATCCTTGGGGCCTGTACACTACATTTCCTGTAACTAAAATGATGTGTCTAGCAGCTATGTTGCTGTGCTGTGTTTGGCCAAGTTGTGATTATGTTGTTGGTCCAGCTCGACCTTTGACCCAGATGAGTTTGTCGACACCCACACTGGTAGCTCGGTCATCCAATCTGAAGACGCCGGTCGCCACCTGCCTCTCGGCCAATGGGAAGCCTCCAGGAACCATCAGGTGGGACGCCACCGTGTGTTTGTTTGTGTGTAAACAGCTCTCACAGAGTAACATTTCAAATAGATGGAAAAATCTGTGGAGTAGGTAAGGATGGGTTAGGGTTTGCGATTTAATCATTCTACCAAGGTAGTGTCGCTAGGTGTACTCCTTACACTGATACTCAGTACCCAGAGGTACTCCGATGTTATGATTGTAAAACCGTGTAGTGTTCAGGAGGCCTAAGACAGGAGATGTGATTGACCTGCACACTTTGACACTCTAAAGCTTCAAGAAACAGTTGAAAAAAAATCTTTATGAAACAGTTTGACACTCTAAAGTTTTATGAAACAATTTGAAACTACAAAGCGTTTTTTATTTATTTATTTTTATTTAATTTCACCTTTATTTAACCAGGTAGGCTAGTTGAGAACAAGTTCTCATTTTCAACTGCTACCTGGCCAAGATAAAGCAAAGCAGTGCGACACAAACATCAACACAGAGTTACATATGGAATAAACAAGCGTACAGCCAATAACACAATAGCGAAAAAGAAAGTCTATATACAGTGTGTGCAAAAGGCGTGAGGAGGTAAGGCAATAAATAGGCCATAGTAGCGAAGTAATTACAATTTAGCAGATTAACACTGGAGTGATAGATGAGCAGATGATGATGTGCAAGTAGAAATACTGGTGTGCAAAAGAGCAGAAAAGTAAATAAAAACAATATGGGGATGAGGTAGGTAGTTGGATGGACTATTTACAGATGGGCTATATACAGAAGCAGCGATCGGTTAGCTGCTCAGATGGCTGATGTTTAAAGTTGGTGAGGGTAATATATGTCTCCAGATTCAGAGATTTTTGCAATTCGTTCCGGTCATTGGCAGCAGAGAACTGGAAGAAAAGGTGGCCAAAGGAGGTGTTTGCTTTGGGGGTGACCAGTGAGATATACATGCTGGAGCGTGTACTATGGGGGGTGGTGTTGTTATCGTGACCAGTGAGCTGAGATAAGGCGGAGCTTTACCTAGCATAGACTTATAGATGACCTGGAGCCAGTGGGTCTGGCGACGAATATGTAGCGAGGGCCAGCCGACTAGAGCATACAGGTCGCAGTGGTGGGTGGTATATGGGGCTTTGGTGGCAGAACGGATGCCACTGTGATAGACTGCATCCAGTTTGCTGAGTAGAGTGTTGGAGGCTATTTTGTAAATGACATCGCCGAAGTCGAGGATCGGTAGGATAGTCGGTATTACGAGGGTATGTTTGGCGGCGTGAGTGAAGGATGCTTTGTTGCGAAATAGGAATCCGATTTAACCCTGTGGTACCCCCATAGAGACTGCCAGAGGTCCGGACAACAGGCCTTTCGATTTGACACACTGAACTCTGTCTGAGAAGTAGTTGGTGAACCAGGCGAAGCAGTCAATTGAGAAACCAAGGCTGTTGAGTTTGCCGATAAGAATACGATGATTGACAAAAGCCTTGGCCAGGTCGATGAAGACGGCTGCACAGTACTGTCTTTTATCGATGGCGGTTATGATATCGTTTAGTACCTTGAGCGTGGCTGAGGTGCACCCGTGACCAGCTCGGAAACCGGATTGCACAGCGGAGAAGGTACGGTGGGATTCGAAATGGTCAGTGATCTGTTTATTAACTTGGCTTTTGGAGAAATGCAGGGCCGGATGGATATAGGTCTATAACAGTTTGGGTCTAGAGTGTCACCCACTTTGAAGAGGGGGATGACCGCAGCAGATCTTTAGGGATCTCAGACGATACGAAAGAGAGGTTGAACAGACTGGTAATAGGGGTTGCAGGGCTGTTGGCCAGGGTTGGGGTAGCCAGGAGGAAAGCATAGCCAGCCATAGAGAAATGCTTATTGAAATTCTCGATTATCGTGGATTTATCGGTGGTGACAGTGTTACCTAGCCTCAGTGCAGTGGGCAGCTGGGAGGAGGTGCTCTTATTCTCCATGGACTTTACAGTGTCACTGAACTTTTTGGAGTTAGAGCTACAGGATGCAAATTTCTGTTTGAAAAAGCTAGCCTTTGCTTTTCTGCCTTTGCGTTATGAAAAGGTTTAACACTACAAAGCTTTATGAAATAGTTTGACACTCTAAAACTTTATGAAACAATTTGACACTCTAAAGCTGTATAAAACAGTTTGACACTCTAAAGATCTATGAAACAGTTTGACACTCTAAAGATCTATGAAACAGTTTATAGTCCATAGCTTTATGAAACAGTTTGACAGATTTGCTGTAGCCGACATCCGCATAGCGGTTGTTTTGACAGTGTCGGGGGTGGAACTGCGTTAGAGCTGTCAAATTCACAAGCGGCTCCTGGCATTATATGTAGCTAAAGTGGGCATTGCCATTGGTTGCATGGTGTCGCATTAAGAGAAATCCCATGCAGCCTTGTTTACAAGTTCCAACACTGGAATGTGAGATGTAATTTATACCTCGATTTGGCTGATAGAAATCCTCATGACTTTGCTTAAAAACTTCTTAGGGAGTGGTGGTGCGCTAGCCATGGGTATTTGGTTAGAAAAAGTAATTTATTATATCCTTAAATCTCTGTTTGGTTGGCACCTTGTGTTTAGAAAATCCAACCTGTAGTGAACGCGTTCATTTAAACCTATAAACTTTCCCTCAACAAAACAAAAACCAATTAAAATGCAACCTTCGCTTATCTTTTATGAATAAAAGTGATAATCTTTCACTTGGATGGTCACCTAAACATTATATAAGTCAAATAAAGTGGACCGCTCAGCCAAACGTGCGCCCAAAAACGTGCAACTGAAAAATAGCTCCCCTGACTAAAACCTCTACCGATTGAACACAATGGTTCCGATTTCCATTAAACTTTACCTATACACTGCTGACATCCAGTGGAAGCAATAGGTACTACATTCAGTGTCCTGGTATAAATACTTTTCAATAGGCAGTCTCTCTAAGTGAGCCATAAGCCACCAGAATGAAATTTCTGGATGGTATTTTCTCTGGTTTTTGCCTGCCAAATGAGTTCTGTTACACTCACAGACAAAATGTTAACACTTTTGGAAACCTCAGAGTGTTTCCTATCCAATAGTACTAATTATGTGCATATCCTATTTTCTGAGCCTGAGTGGAAAGCATTTTACTTTGGGCACGCCAGACTCTCCAAAACCGACCCCTCAGCTGCTACTCCCCAACAAGTTAAGGATTTTCTATTTGAGCGTAATTCTTTGTATACAACCTACACTTTCTCGTTCTGAACTTCTAACATGAGTGGGATGTTGTGGCTTCGTGACAATGATCAAGTGTAGCTGGTCACCGATTTGACTGCTCCAATGCAGTTACACCTCTGACACCACAAATCTGCTACTGGGCCTTCAGAAAGTAGTATTCATAACCCTGGACTTATTCCACATTTGCTGTGTTACAGCCTGAATTAAAAACGGATTAAATGTATTATATTCCTAACCCATCTATGCACAACACCCCATAATGACAAAGTATAAAATTATTTTTAGAAATGTTTTCACATTTATTAAAAATTAAATACAGAAATATATAATTGACATAAGTATTCACACCCCTGATGCAATACTCTGTATAAGCAACTTTGGCAGTGATTACAGCTGTGAGTCTGTCTGGGTAATTCTCTAAGAACTTTCCACACCTGGATTGTGCAACATTTACCCTTTATTCTTTTCAAAGTTCTTCAAGCTCTGTTAAACTGGTTGTTGATCATTGCTAGACAACAATTTTCAGATCTTGCCATAGATTTTCAAGTAGATTTAAGTTAAAACTGTAGCTCGGCCACTCAAGAACGTTCACTGTCTTCTTGGTAAGCAGCTCCAGTGTAGATTTGGCCTTGATATGATCCTGCTGATATGTGAAATAATCTCCCAGTGTCTGGTGGAAAGCAGACTGAACCAGGTTTTCCTCTAGGATTTTGCCTGTTCTTAGCACCATTCTTTTATTTGTTTTATCCTGAAAAACTCCCCAGTTACAATCATACCCATAACATGATGCAGCCACCACTATGCTTGAAAATATGAAGAGTGGTACTCAGTGATGTGTTGTGTTGGATTTATCAGAAACATCAAATCAAACCAAATGTTATTTGTCACATGCACCGAATACAACAGGTGTAGACATAACCATGAAATGCTTACTTACAAGCCCTTAACCAACAATCCAGTTCAATAAATAGAGTTAAGAAAATAAACTAACTAAATAAACTAAAACAAAGGGGGGGGGGGGTCAATGTAAATAGTCTGGGTGGCCATTTGACTAATTGTTCAGCAGTCTTATGGCTTGGGGGTAGAAGCTGTTAAGGAGCCTTTTGGTCTTAGAGTTGATGCTCTGGTACTGCTTGCCATGCGGTAGCAGAGAGAACAGTCTATGACTTGGGTGACTGGAGTCTGACATTTTTTCCTCTGGCACCGCCTAGTACCACCTTCCTCTGACACCGCCTAGTATATACAGTTAAAGTCGGAAATTTACATACACCTTAGACAAATACATTTAAACTCAGTTTTTCACAATTCCTGACATTTAATCCTAGTAAAAATTCCCTGTCTTAGGTCAGTTAGGATCACCACTTTATTTTAAGAATGTGAAATGTCAGAATAATAGTAGAGAGAATAATTTATTTCAGATTCTATTTCTTTCATCACATTCCCAGTGGGTCAGAAGTTTACATACACTCAATTCGTATTTGGTAGCATTGCCTTTAATTAACTTGGGACAAACGTTTCGGGTAGCCTTCCACAAGCTTCCCACATTTTTCCACAACTTTGGAAGTATGCTTCGGGTCAATGTCCATTTGGAAGACCCATTTGCTACCAAGCTTTAACTTCCTGACTGATGTCTTGAGATGTTGCTTCAATATATCCCCATCATTTTCTTCCTCATGATGCCATCTATTTTGTGAAGTGCACCAGTCCCTCCTGCAGCAAAGCACCCCCACAACAAGATGCTGCCACCCCTGTGCTTCACGGTTGGGATGGTGTTCTTCGGCTTGCAAGCCTCACCCTTTTTCCGCCAAACATAACGATGGTCATTATGGCCAAACAGTTCTATTTTTGTTTCATCAGACCAGAGGACATTTCTCCAAAAAGTACGATCTTTGTCCCCATGTGCAGTTGCAAACCGTAGTCTGGCTTTTTTATGGCGGTTTTGGAGCAGTGGTTTCTTCCTTGCCGAGCGGCCTTTCAGGTTATGTCGATATAGGACACGTTTTACTGTGGATATAGATACTTTTGTACCGGTTTCCTCCAGCATCTTCACAAGGTACTTTGCTGTTGTTCTGGGATTGATTTGCACTTTTCTCACCAGAGTACGTTCATCTCTAGGAGACAGAACGCGTCTCCTTCCTGAGCGGTATGATGGCTGCGTGGTGTTTATATTTGCTTACTGTTGTTTGTACAGATGAACGTGGTACCTTCAGGTGTTTGGAAATTGCTCCCAAGGATGAACCAGACTTGTGGAGGTTTACAATTTTTTTTCTGAGGTCTTGGCTGATTTCTTTTGATTTTCCCATGATGTCAAGCAAAGAGGCAAGTTTGAAGGTTGGCCTTGAAATACATCCACAGGTACACCTCCAATTGACTCAAATGCTGTCAATTAGCCTATCAGAAGCTTCTAAAGCCATGACATCATTTTCTGGAATTTTCCAAGATGTTTAAAGGCACAGTCAACTTAGTGTATAAAAACTTTTGACCCACTGGAATTGTGATACAGTGAATTATAAGTGAAATAATCTGTCTGTAAACAATTGTTAGAAAAATTACTTGTGTCATGCACGAAGTATATGTCCTAACCGACTTGCCAAAACTATAGTTTGTTAACAAGAAATTAGTTGAGTGGTTGAAAAACAAGTTTTAATGACTCCAACCTAAGTGTATGTAAACTTCCGACTTCAACTGTAGGTCCTGGATGCCAGAAAGCTTGGCCCCAGTGATGTACTGGGCCATATGAACTACCCTCTGTAGCGCCTTACGGTCAGATGTCGGGCAGTCGCCATACCAGGCGTTGAAGCAACCGGTCAGGATGCTTTCTATGGTGCAGCTGTAGAACTTGTTAGGATCTGGGGACCCATGCCAAGTATTTTCAGTCTCCTGAGGGGGAATAGGTTTTGTCGTGCCCTCTTCACGACTGTCTTGGTGTGCTTAGACCATGTTAGTTTGTTGGTGATGTGGACACCAAGGAACTTGAAGCTCTCAACCTGCTCCACTACAGCCCCGTCGATGAGAATGGGGGCGTGCTCGGTCCTCCTTTTCCTGTAGTCCACAATCATCTCCTCTATCTTGATCATGTTGAGGGAGAGGTTGTTGTCCTGGCACCACACGGCCAGGTCTCTGACCTCCTCCCCATAGGCTGTCTAATTGTTGTAGTTGATCAGCCCTAACACTGTTGTGTCGTGAGCTAACTTATTGATGGTGTTGGAGTCGTGCTTGGCCACGCAGTCGTGGGTTGTTCCATGTGCATATGGGAACTGTGCATCACGGCTGGAAAGGCTACGCTTCTATTGTCAAAATTCTTGACCTAAACAATCTCGTTATCTCTAAGACCAGCTTTTGGTGTGTCTCAAATAGCCCCACCGGCGCATACTGAATCTGGCACTTTGGCACACGTTTTTAAGGACACCTCAGATATTGCCACCCCTCCCACCTCAGCGGCAGATAAAACCGATAAGACAGATAAAACATAAATCCCGGCACTAGGGTTTGAAAATATAAGAGACCTGGTTTTGACAATGCCTTTGACAATTGCACTGGCATAAGGCCAGCCAAAAATGGAGCTCTAAAGATCTATGAAACAGTTTGACACTCTAAAACTTTATTAAACAGTTTGACACTCTAAAGATCTATGAAACAGTTTGACACTCTAAAGATCTATGAAACAGTTTGACACTCTAAAGATCTATGAAACAGTTTGACACTCTAAAACTTTATTAAACAGTTTGACACTCTAAAGATCTATGAAACAGTTTGACACTCTAAAGATCTATGAAACAGTTTGACACTCTAAAGATCTATGAAACAGTTTGACACTCTAAAACTTTATTAAACAGTTTGACACTCTAAAGATCTATGAAACAGTTTGACACTCTAAAACTTTATTAAACAGTTTGACACTTTAAAGATCTATGAAACATATTGACCCTCCAAAGATCTATGAAACATATTGACACTGTAAAGATCTATGAAACATATTGACACTGTAAAGATCTATGAAACATATTGACACTGTAAAGATCTATGAAACATATTGACACTAAAGATCTATGAAACATATTGACACTCTAAAGATCTATGAAACATATTGACACTGTAAAGATCTATGAAACATATTGACACTCTAAAGATCTATGAAACATATTGACACTCTAAAGATCTATGAAACATATTGACCCTCTAAAGATCTATGAAACATATTGACACTGTAAAGATCTATGAAACATATTGACACTCTAAAGATCTATGAAAAGGTTTGACACTAAAGCTTTATGAAACAGTTTGACACTAAAGATCTATGAAACAGTTTGACACTCTAAAGCTTTTTGAAACAGTTTGACACTCTAAAGATCTATGAAACATATTGACACTCTACAGATCTATGAAACACTTTGACACTCTAAAGATCTATGAAACATATTGACAGTCTAAAGATCTATGAAACATATTGACAGTCTAAAGATCTATGAAACATATTGACACTCTATATGAAACATAATCTCTCCAAAGTGAGAATCCAGACATGAATGATTCAAAGGTTTCCGGAAGGTTTGATCCCAGACAGTGAACGTATCAGTAACTGTTGCTAGCTTCAAATGTTATAAATAACTTTTTTTTCCTGACTGCTTTGTGTGTGTATGTTTCTCTCTGTGTGTCTGTGTGTGTTTCTCTCTGTGTGTCTGTGTGTGAGTGGGTGTGTGTGTGCGTGTGTTCATGCATGTGTGGGTGAGCAGGTGGGACACGCGTGTGCGTGGTGAGGCGACCACCCAGGAGATCCGTAACTCTGACGGGACGATCACGGTGCGAAGCGACTTCATCCTGGTACCCAGCAAGAACACACACCTGGAGACACTAACCTGTATCACCTCCTATAACCAGGAGACATACACCGACTCTGTCACGCTGGACATACAGTGTAGGACACACACACACACACATACACACACACACACACATCAGGGTTGGGGTCAATTCCAATTTAATTTGAAATTCTAATTAAATTCTTGAATTCACTCATGAAGTGGAGAATTCCAACAATAATTAAGTTGTGAAATTTAATTTGAATTAGAAAACATCTTTGGAATTGAATTGAATTGGAATTCAGTATTTCTACATTTCCCAGTTTATGGAGTTAATGCACATAGTATCAAACATTGACTGCAGGATTTGTTTTAAATCATTTAAATTAATTTCAACTGTTTCTATATGTCCAGTATAGCTAGGCTTTCTGAACAGTGACATGATCGGCCTGAAAGGGCGGTGTACTTTTTAACATTTCCTATTAGATGACAAGATAAAAATGAGGAAAGGGTCGTTCTTCGTTTATTTGATTTGAATCTGAAACACATAAACAGTTTAGTTTTTTGTTTTTATTGTCTAAAGGAAATATTAAATAATGAAAAACGGAACAATGATTTGATTATTCAAATGTTGTGTTTTTAATTATCGGTTCTGGTTCGACCCATGCACCGTACGTTTTGGCCAATTAATAGGCGTGGCTTCTTGACAACACAGAAAATGATAATTGGGTCATTCTTCATGTTTTTGATCTGATAAAGTTCTTTATAAAAACAAAATCTAATTCCAATGATTTGATGACAGTCACTGCAGTTGGTCATGTGACCAGTCCTGAGTCCAAATTGATCTAGGTCAGTGAGACAGTCACTTCCACAACATTTACAACCTTAACGCCTAACCTGTAGCCTACATAATTATGGATAGGCTCTATAATATGCCACCAATCACCACAAGCTTCAGTGCCAACAAGCTTAGACAACATGACCACATGGGCAAACAGCCACGGTCTGGTGAAATTCACACATCATGACCAATGATCTATACAGTGGTTATGAACCTTGGAGAACAGTTTTTAATTTTGCCTATGTCAGGATCTGGCCATTTGCGATGAGCCTATAAGCTACATCAATAATAAGATATGATAGAATACCTCTGTCCACGGACCTATAGCATATGACCTGTCTTTTAAAACTCTGATGCGCAACCGTGCGTAAAAATGTCCTGGAGGGCAGGTAATTTGCCCCAGGTGATGCGTTGGGTAGACCGCACAACTTTCTGGAGAGCCCTGCGGTTGTGGGCGGTGCAGTTACCATACCAGGCGGTGATACAGCCCGACAGGATGCTCTCAATTGTGCATCTAAAAATGTTTGTGAGGGTTTTAGGTGGCAAGCCAAATTTCTTCAGCCTCCTGAGGTTAAAGAGGTACTGTTGTGCCTTCTTCACCACACTGTCTGTGTGGGTGGACCATTTCAGTTTGTCAGTGATGTGTACGCCGAGGAACTTGAAGCTTTCCACCTTCTCCACTGCGGTCCCGTCGATGTGGATAGGGGGGTGCTTGCTCCCTCTGCTGTTTCCTGAAGTCCACTATCATCTCATTTGTTTTGTTGACGTTGAGTGAGAAGTTATTTTCCTGACACCACACTCCCAGAGCCCTCACCTCCTCCCTGTAGGCTGTCTCGTCATTGTTGGTAATCAAACCTACTGTTGTGTCGTCTGCAAACTTGATAATTGAGTTGGAGGCGTGCATGGACATGCAGTCATGGGTGAACAGGGAGTACAGGAAGGGGCTGAGCACGCACCCTTGTGGGGCCCAGTGTTGAGCATCAGCGAAGGGAGGTGTTGTTTTCTACCACCACCTGGGGGGCGGCCCGTCAGGAAGTCCATGACCCAGTTGCACAGGGCAGGGTTCAGACCCAGGGCCTCGAGCTTAATGATGAGCTTGGAGGGTACTATGGTGTTGAATGCTGAGCTATAGTCAATGAACAGCATTCTTACATTGGTCCACAACTGGTTCCATGACCATCCCAGGTTTCAAAAAAAAATTCTCCCACCATATTCCCAATTTTTCAACCCCATTGAGGAATTTCAGCATGGTAGTGGAAGGTGTATGATCTCAAACCCCATGAACGTATGGCCCTTCTCCAGGCAATGGAGGAGGCCTGTGGTGACATTCCAGCAGAGTCCTGTCAGGGGTGGATGCGTCATGCCAAGGAGAATATCGCCTGTGATGTTTATGAAAATCTGTGGCCAGACCAGAACAGCGGACATGACAGATTTTGTTTTCACAATGGAGTATTTGTTTCTGATTTGATTGTATTTTCACAGTTTCTTTATCTATTCCATGCAATTGATCTAACGAATAGGCTTATTTGTCTTCCTTTCCATATGCAAAATATATTTACTTTATGTTAGCATTTTTGCTGTATGTGTGCCTACAGTTTGCTGTTTGACATGTATTGAGTCATGTTGAAATATAAAACTTACATTTTTGCATTTGTGTTCCTTTCTTGTTTGAGTACACACAAATAATATACAGTATGATAACAAAATCTGTGTAGTGTTTTGAATAGGTCACATTCGTGTGATCACGGTTGTCACTAAGTTAGATTAATTTGATGTGTGTGTGTCATTTGTATACAGAGTTTCATTTTGAGCAGGGAGTACAGGATTTTGATTGCTGTGTTTCATTTTGAGCAGGGAGTACAGGATTTTGATGGCTGTGTTTCTGTGGGGTTTGGGGTAATTGGTTAACTTTTTTATGTTTAGAGGTTTGAGTATCTGAGATTTAATTTCAGCAAAGGTGTGCTAACAATTGGGAAAAGCTGTAAGAAGTCATTGAAAATAAATGCCCTTTTTTCAATGATTGAATTGTAATTGTAGTTTATTCCTTCAATCAGAATTGAGCCCAACCCTGATACACACATTCACACACATGCCAGTGGACATACACACATGCCAGTGCACATGCACACACACTTTCACCATCCCACTGACTTACTCACTTGTGCAAATTGTTGTAATTGGCTCTGGATAAAAGTGTCTGCTAAATGGCATAGTTGAAAGTATTCTATATTATTATTTTGTATCAGATGAACCAGAGGTTTCAGTGGAGGGGTTCGATGGGAACTGGTACCTGGACCGTCAGAACGTTGAGCTCACATGTCTGACCGATGCCAACCCACCTGTCTCTCTGTTCCAGTGGAGAATGTGAGTACACCTACCATTACATGTAATGCACCTGTCTGTCTGTTCCAGTGGAGAATGTAAGTAACCCCTGACCTCTAACCCCTAACCTCTAACCCTAAGCGTAATTGTGAGCATACCAGTGTCATAGCGATATAAAGAGTGCGCAAGATGGATGTAGCAAATGAAATCAAATCAAATTTTATTGGTATGTAGCATGTTTTAGCATGGACAGCACCATTGAGGAATGTTTTTATAGTCAAAAGATTAAGGAAGGATCACAGAATTCCATCCAGGTCATCAAGATGGATGTAGCATGTTTTAGCATGGACAGCACCATTGAGGAATGTTTTATAGTCAAAAGATTAAGGAAGGATCACAGAATTCCATCCAGGTCATCAAGATGGATGTAGCATGTTTTAGCATGGACAGCACCATTGAGGAATGTTTTATAGTCAAAAGATTAAGGAA
>QNTS01006939.1:38688-51166 GCA_003317085.1 Hucho hucho
CCAACCTTGTCTTTATACCTGTTCAGACAACACCCTCCAGGGGGCAGTAAATCACCAACCTTGGCTTTATACCTGTTCAGACAACACCCTCCAGGGGACAGTATAAACCCTTTCAGTTTGTTTACTACTTTAAAATGGAGAACCCCCTCAATGGTGTCATAGAAACCATTATGTGATTAAATAAAAAGATGAGTCCTCTTTCTAATGCTATGGTCTGTTTGATGTTTACGAAGCTATGCATGTTATGTCATACTTGGAATAATGGCATTCATGTGTGTTTGTGTGTGTGTGTGTGTACCTGCAGGTTGAATGGTTCCTTACCAAACAGTGTAGAGATCCGTGACAACGTCCTGTTATTTAAAGGACCAATCAGATACGAGGAAGGAGGGACTTATGTCTGTGACGCAACCAATAGCATCGGGACAAGCTCTGCCTTCATGGAGGTCAGCATCACAGGTAAGGTCATGTGGTTACAATGGTTACCTGAAGTGTGTGTGTGTGTGAGAGTGTGTGTGTGTTTGTGTGTGTGTGTGTGTGTGTGTGTGTTTGTGTGTGTGTATGTGTGTAACTGTGTTTTTTCTCTCTGTGTAGAGGAGCCACTGCCCCAGGTGGGAACGGGTGATGTCATCAGTGTTCTGGGCATGCTATTGGCTGTGGGGCTGATTCTGGGCGTGGCGATCACTGTGCTGCTTCTTAACAGGAGAAAACAGAGGGGAGAGATGGATGCTGACTCGTATGTATATTATTAGTTATCAAACCTATTGTTATTTTTGGAATTCTTCTTCTTTGTCTTGACATGGTCAGATAACTCAAGCTGAGATTGGTCACTTTTTTTCTAATTTGGCACACAGAAACTAGAGGCAATAAGTAATTTGGTAAAAGGGTTTGGCCGGCAGGGATGTCCTTGTCCCATCACGCTCTAATGACTCTTGCGGCAGGCTGGGTGCATGCACGCTGACACGGTCGCCAGGTGTACGGTGTTTCCTCCAACACATTGTTGCGGCTGGCTTCCGGGTTAAGAGGGCATTGTGTCAAGAAGCAGTGTGGCTTGGTTGAGTTGTGCTTTGGAGGACGCATGGCTCTCAACCTTTGCCTATCCAGAGTCCGTACGGGTGTTGCAGCAATGAGACAAGACTGTAACTACCAATTGGATACCATGTAAAAGGGGTAAAAAAAAAAGATTAAAAAAAAAGAAAGTTAAAAAAAATAAGTGTCCATTTAAACCACTGTTTTTGTATTTATTAATTGCCAAGGAACCAGGTACTCTTCCTGGGTTCCAGCAAAAAGAAGACAGTTATACAAATTAAGTGTGTGCCCTACTCTACTACCACTTATCTACAACACAAAATCCATGTGTACATGTGTTTATAATGCGTATTTTACTCTGTATAGTGGCTGCCGAAAGTATTCACCCCCCTTGGGTGCCTTACAACCTGGTTTGTGTCATTTGATTTACACAACATGCCTACCACTTTGAAGATGCAAAATAGTTGTTATTGTGAAATAAGAGCGTGCATAACTATTCACCCCCCAAAGTCAATACTTTGTAGAGCCACCTTTTGCAGCAATTACAGCTGGCGGTCTCTTGGGGTCTAGCCTCTGGGATTTTTGCCCATTCTTCAAGGCAAAACTGCTCCAGCCATTTCAAGTAGGATGAATTCCGCTGGTGTACAGCAATCTTTAAGTCATACCACAGATTCTCAATTGGATTGAGGTCTGGGCTTTGACTAGGCCATTCCAAGACATTTTAATGTTTCCCCTTAAACCACTCAAGTGTTGCTTTAGCAGTATGCTTAGGGTCATTGTCCTGCTGGAAGGTGAACCTCCGTCCCAGTCTCAAATCTCTGGAAGACTGAAACAGGTTTCCCTCAAGAATTTCCCTGTATTTAGCACCATCCATCATTCCTTCAATTCTGACCAGTTTCCCAGTCTCTGCCAATGAAAAACATCCCCACAGCATGCTGCCACAATCATGCTTCACAGTGGGGATGGTGTTCTCGGGGTAATGAGAGGTGTTTGGGTTTGCGCCAGACATAGCATTTTCCTTGATGGCCAAAAAGCAAAATTTTTGTCTCATCTGACCAGAAAACCTTCTTCCATATGTTTGGGGAGTCTCCCACATGCCTTTTGGCGAACACCAAATATGTTTGATTATTTTTTTCTTTAAGCAATGGCTTTTTTCTGGCCACTCTTCCGTAAACCCCAGCTCTGTGGAGTGTACGGCTTCAAGTGATCCTATGGGACAGATACTCCAATCTCCGTTGTGGAGCTTTGCATTTCCTTCAGGGTTATCTTTGGTCTCTTTGTTGCCTCTCTGATTAATGCCCTCCTTGCCTGGTCTGTGAATTTTGGTGGGCAGCCTTCTCTTGGCAGGTTTATTGTGGTTATATTCTTTAAAAAAAATTATAATGGATTTAATGGTAAATCAGTCAGTATCTGGTGTCCCCACCATTTGTCCTTTGCATAGAGTTGATCAGGCTGTTTATTGTTGTTGGATATTGGCGGGAACTGGAACACGCTGTCGTACACGTCGATCCAGAGCATCCCAAACATGCTCAATGGGTAACATGTCTGGTGATTATGCAGGCCATGGAAGAACTGGGACATTTTCAGCTTTCTGGAATTGTTTAAAGATTCTTGTGACATGGGGCTGTGCATTATCATGCTGAAACATGAGGTGATGGCGGTGGATGAATGGCAAGACAATGGGCCTCAGGATCTCGTCACGGTATCCCTGTGCATTCAAACTGTCAGTGATAAAATGCAAATGTGTTTGTTGTCAGTAGCTTATGCCTGCCCATATCTTAACCACACCTCCTCCATGGGGCACTCTGTTCCCAACGTTGAAATCTTAAAACAGCTCGCCCACATGACGCCATGCATGTTGTCTGCCATCTGTCCGGTACAGTTGAAACCGGGATTCATCCTGTTTCAAATCAGACCACACTTCTCCAGCATGCCAGTGGCCATTGAAGGTGAGCATTTGCCCACTGAAGTCGGTTACGACGCTGAACTGCAGTCAGGTCAAGACCCTGATGAGGACGACTAGCACGCATATGAGCTTCCCTGAAAATCATGTATTAACCAAGAAAGTGTTAAACGAATCAAAATATATTTTATATTTGAGATTCTTCAAAGTACCCTTTGCCTTGATGACAGCTTTGCACACTCTTGACATTCTCTCAACGAGCTTCATGAGGTAGTCACCTGGAATGCATTTCAATTAACAGGTGTGCCTTGTTAAAAGATAATTTGTGGAATTTCTTTCCTTCTTAATGCGTTTGAGCCAATCAGTTTTGTTGTGACAAGGTATGGTTGGTATAGAGAAGATAGCCGTATTTAGTAAAATACCAAGTCCATATTATGGCAGGAACAGCTCAAATAAGCAAAGAGAAACGACAGTCCATCATTCATGTAAGACATGATGGTCAGTCAATCTGGAAAATTTCACAAACTTTGAAAGTTTCTTCAAGTGCAGTCGCAAAAATCATCAAGCGCTATGATGAAACTGGCTCTCATGAGGACCACCACAGGAAAGGAAGACCCAGAGTTACCTCTGCTGCAGAGGATAAGTTCATTGGAGTTACCTTCCTCAGTAATTGGCAATTAACTGCCAGTATGGCTACCACAGAATTCTCTGGTGGCAGGTAGCCTAGTGGTTAGAGTGTTGGGCCAGTAACCGAAAGGTTGCTGTATTGAATCCCTGAGCTGACAAGGTAAAAATCTGTTGTTCTGAGCAAGGCAGTTAACCTCTCTGCGCACGGATCCCGCTAGCGGGATTGTTTTCAGAGCAAACATAACGCGGCAAATAAAAAAAAAACATTCGTAATATTTAACATTCTTCGATATACAAGTGTTGCATAGCTATCAAAAGCTCTGCTTCTTGGCAATATCACTGCATTGTCAGATTTCAAAAAGGCTTTACGGCGAAAGCACCACATTTGATTGTTTAAGGCTAGTACCTCACATATTTTCCACATTAGCATAAATTCATATCCAGCTCAGGTTCTCAAAATGTCCATATCACAGCTAATATAAAGAGGCCTTCAAAGTGAGTGGAGGGCAAAAGAAAAAGGATTTCTGGACAGAAATTTCTCAGGTTTTTGCCTGCTATATCTGTTCTGTTATACCCACAGACTATATCTTAATGGTTTTAGAAACTTCAGAGTGGTTCCTATCCAATAGTTCCTATCCAATTATGTGAATATCCTAGTTTCCGGCCATGAGTGGCAGGCATTTAACTTTGGGCACGTCAGACAGGCGAAAATTCGGAAAATGGGACCCTAGCTGTAAGAGGTTAACCCATTGTTCCACGGTAGGCTGTCATTGTAAATTAGAATTTGTTCTTAAGTAACTTGCCTAGCTAAAAAAAAAAAAATTATGTGGCAATATGCCATCCTATCTGGTTTGCACTCTCTTTTATTTTCAACAAGACAATGACCCAAAACCCACCTCCAGGTTGTGTAAGGGCTATTTGATCAAGAAGGAGAGTGATGGAGTGCTGCATCAGATGACCTGACCTCCACAATGACCAGATCTCAACCCAATTGAGATGGTTTGGGATCAAATCAAATCAAATTTATTTATAAAGCCCCCCTTACATCAGCTGATGTCACAGAGTGCTGTACAGAAACCCAGCCTAAAACCCCAAACAGCAAGCAATGCAGGTGTAAAAGCACGAGTTGGACCGCGGAGTGAAGGAAAAGCAGCCAACAAGTGCTCAGCATATGTGGGAACTCCTTTAAGACTGTTGGAAAAGCATTCCAGGTGACTACCTCATGAAGCTGGTTGAGAGAATGCCAAGAGTGTGCAAAGCTGTTATCAAGGCAAAGGGTGGCTACTTTGAAGAATCTAAAATATAACATATATTTGGATTTTTTGGTTACTACATGATTCCATTTGTGTTATTTCATAGTTTTGATGTCTTCCCTATTATTCTACATGGTAGAAAATAGTAAAAATAAAGAAAAATGTTTCCAAACTTTTGAATGGTACTGTATGAACAGAGGTATGTGGACAGACATTAAAATTAGTGGATTCGGCTATTTCAGCCACAATCTTTGTTGACAGGTGTATAAAATGTAACACACAGCCATGCATTCTTCATAGACAAACATTCGCAGTAGACTGGTCTTACCGAGGAGCTCAGTGACTTTAAACGTGGCACCGTCATAGGATGCCACCTTTCCAACAAGTCAGTTTGTCAAATTTCTGCCCTGCTAGAGCTGCACCAGTCAACTGTAAGTGCTGTTATTGTGAAGTGGAAACATCTAGATGCAACAGCAGCTCAGCCGCGAAGTGATAGGCCACACAGGCTCACAAAATGGGATCGGCGAGTGCTGAAGCGAGTAGCGTGTATAAATCGTCTGTCCTCTGTTGCAACACTCACTACCGAGTTTCAAACTGCCTCTGGATGCAACATCAGCATAAAAACTGTTAATCGGGAGCTTCATGAAATTAGTTTCCATGGCCGAGCAGCCGCACACAAGCCTAAGATCACTATGTGCAATGCCCAGCGTCGGCTGGAGTGGTGTAAAGCTCGCCGCGATTGGACTCTGGAGCAGTGGAAACGCTCTCTCTGGAGTGATGAATCAGGCTTCACCATCTGGCAGTCTGACGGACGAATCTGGGTTTGGCGGATGCCAGGAGAATGCCACCTACCCGCAGAAAAGGGGGGGACCAACTCAATTTTAATGCCCATGATTTTGAAATGTTACATGAAAAAAATATTTATTAAATGAGATGTTTGATGAGCAGGTGTGCACATACTTTTGTTCATATAGTGTATATTTATCAAACAAGGAAACTATGAACAACTCATTCTTTGTAACACTAATGCTGAAAATCATCTGCAATCATCTTCTCCATTAGAACCATGTCAGATTCACTCCAAATGTTGTATTTAGACTAATTACATAAGTCTTTAACGGTTTTGAGAAAAATAGTTGCTGCATTCAAATATTTCCGCACTGTACCTATAGATGCACTGTACCTATAGATGCACTGTACCTATAGATGCACTGTACCTATAGATGCACTGTACCTATAGATGCACTGTACCTATAGATGCACTGTACCTATAGATGCACTGTACCTATAGATGCACTGTACCTATAGATGCACGTTAGCGCGTATGATAATGCTAAAAATACTTTAAAAGTCATAAACCATAAATCAGATTGACTCCAGTATTGGTATATAGACTAACTAGCCACTAATTAATTGGCGAATGATTGGTTGCTGCATTCAGTGTCAGCCACGCTAAACCACCAGATGACACCATATCACACCAGGGCTATAATAACTGAACCGATGGACATGGGGCCATGACATTTGGTATGTAAACCTTATGTATATGTCCTTAGAAGCTGTGTGAATATAAATGGCCAGACCAGTTGGTGGCACTATAGATGTCGTTGGAATTATTGATCAAATGGACTTTGCCTCATGCTAATGAATGTTCAATTTAAATTATGCAGATGAACAATGTGAAATATTAGTCAAATTGACCCCAAAATAAACTCAATACATAAAGTAATGACTTTAAGAAGGATTACCTGCTGCATTCAAAGACAAACAACTTACAGCACTAGTCTAAACTTCACTTGCGTCCTCCTTGTGGTATTGAGATATAAATATGGTAACCCTTTCACTGACTGATTGTCAATTCCTTTCCCAGCCCCTCCCTACTGCTTGCTTGGGGCTCCCGAGTGGTGCAGTGGTCTAAGGCACTGCATCTTAGTGCAAGAGGCATAACTACAGACCCTGGTTCAAATCCAGGCTGTATCACAACCAGCCGTGAATGGTCGTCCTGTGGGGACGACCAATCACAATTGGCCTAGCGCCGTCTGGCTTTGGCTGGTGTAGGACGTCATTGCAAATAAGAATTTGGTCTTAACTGACTTAGTAAAATAAAACAATTCTATCTGATGGTCTATGCATATTTATAGCTCAAATTATTATTTTTATTTCACTGCTTTACTCTCTCTGTCGCTCTCTCCATTTCCCTCCCCCCCTCGCTCTCTCTCTCCCTCTCTCTCTCTCCATCTCTCAGGACAGACTCTGCTCCTTCTCTGAAACTGGCTCCTCCTCCTGCTAGGAGAAAACCTGGTGATGAGATCCAGGTAGAGGAGTGTGTGTCTTTGTGTGTGTGTCTGTGTGTGTCTTTGTGTGTGTGTGTCTTTGTGTCTCTGTGTGTGTGTGTGTATGTGTGTGTGTGTGTGTGTGTGTGTGTGTGTGTGTGTGTGTGTGTGTGTGTGTGCGCGTGTGTGTGTGTGTGTCTGCGTGTGTGTGCCTTTGTGTCTGTGTGTCTTTGTGTGTGTGTGTGTGTGTCTGTGTTTTTGTGTGTTGTGGTGTATGCATATGTGTGTGCTCCCCAACACAGCGGACTAACTACCTGTCTGTCTCTCTTCTCTTCACAGCGGACTAACTACCTGTCTGTCTTCTCTTCACAGCGGACTAACTACCTGTCTGTCTTCTCTTCACAGGGGACTAACTACCTGTCTGTCTTCTCTTCACAGCGGACTAACTACCTGTCTGTCTTCTCTTCACAGCGGACTAACTACCTGTCTGTCTTCTCTTCACAGCGGACTAACTACCTGTCTGTCTTCTCTTCACAGCGGACTAACTACCTGTCTGTCTTCTCTTCACAGCGGTCAGGGAGGGTGTATGAGGACCTCCCCAACACAGCAGACTATGTCAGCTACCGACTGGCCTGCAACAAGGACGACTACCCAGAACCCTACTCTCCCCCCATCAACCCTCCCCTCTCCTTCCTCCCCGACTCTCCCCCCATCAACCCTCCCCTCTCCTTCCTCTCCCAGCACCCCTACACCCACTCCAACAATACCTTCTCCCCCGCCTCCCATCCCTCCTCTGTCTTCAGATATCCTTCCCTCCCCTCCCTATCCCCCCCTCCCGGCCTCGCACCCTACACCTTCCCTAAAGAACAGTATGTCTGACCTCAAACCCCTGACCTGTATCCCCTGACCTGTAACACCTCTTTAGAGACCATGGACCAACAGCTTTTCTTTATCTTTTGTTCCCCTCTCCTTCATCTTCTGTTCATCCACTCTGACCTCAGAATGTTTTCTAATCGTAGATATGAGTGTGTGTGTTTAAAGTTTTAAGATCTGTATTGACCTCGTTTTGTGCAAGGGGCATTGTCATGCTGAAACAGGAAAGGGCCTTCCCCAAACTGTTACCACAAAGTTGGAAGCACAGAATTAAATGTTATTGAATTATTTCTCTTCACTGGAACTAAGGGGCCCGAACCATGAAAAACTGCCCCAGACCATTATTCCTCCTTCACCAAACCCAGATTCCTCCGTCGGACTGCCAGATAATGAAGCGTGATTCATCACTGCAGAGAACGTGTTTCCACTGCTCCAAAGTCCAATGGCGACAAGATTTACACCACTCCAACCGACGCTTTGCATTGCGCATGGTGATCTTAGGCTTGTGTGCGGCTGCTCGGCCATTTAATGAACCTCCTGACGAACAGTTATTGTGCTCACGTTGCTTCCAGAAGCAGTTGGGAACTCAGTAGTAACCGATGACAGGCGATTTTTTACGTGCTATGCGCTTCAGCACTCCGCTGTCCCGTTTCATGAGCTAATGTGGCCTATCATTTCACGGCTGAGCCGCTGTTGCTCCTAGACATTTCCACTTCACAATAACAGCACTTACAGTTGACGGGGCAGCTCTAGCAGGGTAGAAATTTGACGAACTGACTTGTTGGAAAGGTGGCATCCTATGACGGTGCCACGTTGAAAGTCACTAAGGTCTTCAGTAAGGCCATTCTACTGCAAATGTTTGTATATGGAGATTGCATGGGTGTGAGCTTGATTTTATACGCCTGTCAGCAACGGGTGTGGCTGAAATAGCCGAATCCACAAATTTGAAGTGGTGTAGCAGCAGCGTACATGATCATTTTATGTGAGTGGGTGTGTCGGTATACTGTATGTATATGTACATATGTATGTGTTTATGCAGATGAAGTGAGTGTTTTGTATGTGTGTTGGAGTATCAGTGTGTAGGCCCTGTGAGTGTGCATAGAGACTGTACAAAAATAAAAATACCATACAAAGGTCAACTCCGATAGTCCGTGTAGCCGTTTAGTTAGCTATTTAGCAGTCTTATGGCATGGGATAGAAGCCGTTCAGGAGCCTGTTGATGTCAGATTGATGCACCGGTACTGCGCACTGTGCGGAAGCAGAGAGAACAGTCTATGGCTTGGGTGGTTGGAGTCTTTAATAATTTGCCAGGCCTTCCTTTCACATCGTCTGATATACAGGTCCTGGATGGCATGGCGCTTGGCCCCAGTGATGTACTGGGCTGTACGGACCACCACCTGGTATAGTGGTCCTGGATGGCAGGGAGCTCAGCCCCAGTGATGTACTGGGCTGTATGGACCACCACCTGGTATAGAGGTCCTGGATGGCATGGAGCTCATCCCCAGTGATGTACTGGGCTGTACGGACCACCACCTGGTATAGTGGTCCTGGATGGCAGGGAGCTCAGCCCCAGTGATGTACTGGGCTGTATGGACCACTACCTGGTATAGAGGTCCTGGATGGCAGTGATGTACTGGTCTGTCCGCACCACCCTCTGTAGCGCCATGCGATCAAGGGCGGTGCTTTTGCCATACCAAGCAGTGATGCAGCCAGTCAATATGTTCTCAATTGTACAGCTGTAGAACGTTTTGAGGATTTGAGGGCCCATGCCAAACCTATCGCATCTTCTTCACGACTGTGCGCGTATTTGAAGACCATTTTATGTTCTTAGTGATGTGGATACTGAGGATATTGAATCTCTGCTCCACTACAGCCCTGTCGATGTGGATGGGGGCGTGCTCGCCCCCTGTTTCCTGTAGTCCACAATCTGCTCCTTGCTCTTGCTGACATTGAGGGAGAGGTTGTTGTTCCGGCACCACACTGCCAGTTCACTGACCTCCTTCCCTGTAGGCTGTCTCATTGTCGTAGGTGATCAGTCGTACCACCGCCATGTCCTCTGCAAACTTGATGATGGTGTTGGAGTCGTGCCTGGCCACGCAGTCGTGGGTGAACAGGGAGTACAGGAGGTGACTAAGCACGCACCCCTGAGGGGCCCCAGTGTTGAGGATCAGCGTTGCAAAGGTGATGTTGCTACCCTTACCACCTAGGCTCGGCCCGTCAGGAAGTCCAGGATCCAGTTGCAGAGGGAGGTGTTCAGTCCCAGGGTCCTAAGGTTGGTGAGGAGCTTGCATTGGACAATGGTGTTGAATCCGTGTTTGTGTGTGTGTGTCTCTGTAACTAAACAACATCTAGCTTCAAAATATGTTGCATTTCTTCAGGTTGAAAAGCAATTGACATGCTTTAAATCCCAGGTTACAGTAACATAAACCTTCAGATGCACAACTAACCCTAACCTTAACCCAAACCCAGACCTCAAGTAGGGCATTACCCCAAACCCAAACCTCTATTAGGACATTACTCCAAACCTCTAGTAGGACATTACCCCAAACCCAGACCTCTAGTAGGACATTACCCCAAACCCAGATCTCTAGTAGGACATTAAATCAAACCCAGATCTCTAGTAGGACATTACCCAAACCCAGATCTCTAGTAGGACATTAACTCAAACCCAGACCTCTAGTAGGACATTACCCTAACCCAGTACTCTAGTAGGACATTACCCCAACCCAGACCTCTAGTAGGACATTACCCCAACCCAGATCTCTAGATGGACATTACCCCAAACCAGATCTCTAGTAGGACATTACCCAAACCCAGACCTCTAGTAGGACATTACCCCAACCCAGATCTCTAGATGGACATTTTTTAGAGTTCTGGATTAGGAATGGATGTATTAGAATGTAAATTGAGTTCTGGATAAGATGTCTGTATTAGATTAGTTTGAGTTGGAAACATTGATAATCTGCAAGGATGAGATTACCTTCTGTTATTGTCCACTGCTGCTATTATAGCCCTGACAATTACCCAAACTCTAACCTGAACCTTTCTTCCTCTCTCTCTCTCTCTCTCTCTCTCTCTCTCTCTCTCTCTCTCTCGCTCTCTCTCTTTCTGTCCTTCTATCTTTCTCTCTCTCTCTCTCTCTCTCTCTCCCTGGCCATGCTGTGACGCTTACCGTTTACAGTTTCTACTTCCTGTTTATTTGTTGTATTTATTTATTTATTATTGTTTTGGTTTCATGTGTAGTTTTGGGAGGGTCTTATTATCTGTGATATTGGGAGGGTCTTATTATCTGTGATATTGGGAGGGTATTATCTGTGATATTGGGGAGTCTTATTATCTGTGATATTGGGAGTCTTATTATCTATGATATTGGAAGGGTATTATCTGTGATATTGGGAGGATCTTATTATCTGTGATATTGGGAGGGTCTTATTATCTATGATATTGGAAGGGTCTTATTATATGTGATATTGGGAGGGTTTTATTATCTGTGATATTTGGGCGGTCTTATTATCTGTGATATTGGGAGGGTCTTATTATCTATGATATTGGGAGGGTATTATCTGTGATATTAGGAGGGTTTTATTATCTGTGATATTGGGGGAGGTCTTATTATCTGTGATATTGGGAGGATCTTATTATCTGTGATATTGGGAGGATCTTATTATCTATGATATTGGGAGGGTATTATCTGTGATATTGGGGAGTCTTATTATCTGTGATATTGGGGAGTCTTATTATCTGTGATATTGGGAGTCTTATTATCTGTGATATTGGGAGTCTTATTATCTGTGATATTGGGAGTCTTATTATCTGTGATATTGGGAGGGTCTTATTATCTGTGATATTGGGAGGATCTTATTATCTGTGATATTGGGAGGGTCTTATTATCTATGATATTGGAAGGGTATTATCTGTGATATTGGGAGGGTCTTATTATCTATGATATTGGAAGGGTCTTATTATATGTGATATTGGGAGGGTTTTATTATCTGTGATATTTGGGCGGTCTTATTATCTGTGATATTGGGAGGGTCTTATTATATGTGATATTGGGAGGGTTTTATTATCTGTGATATTGGGAGGGTCTTATTATATGTGATATTGGGAGGGTCTTATTATCTGTGATGTCGGGAGGGTCTTATTATATGTGATATTGGGAGGGTCTTATTATCTGTGATATTGGGAGGGTCTTATTATCTGTGATATTAGGAGGGTTTTATTATCTGCGATATTGGGAGGGTCTTATTATTGTGATATTGGGAGGGTTTTATTATCTGTGATATTGAGAGGAGCCTATTATCTGTGATATTGGGAGGATCTTATTATCTGTGATATTGGGAGGATCTTATTATTGTGATATTGGGAAGGTCTTATTATATGTAATATTGGGAGGGTCTTATTATCTGTGATATTGGGAGGGTCTTATTATATGTGATATTGGGAGGGTCTTATTATTGTGATATTGGGAAGGTCTTATTATATGTAATATTGGGAGGGTCTTATTATCTGTGATATTGGGA
>QNTS01006940.1:8121-13121 GCA_003317085.1 Hucho hucho
CTGGTCTAAAGTAGTGCACTATATAGGGAATAGGACTCTGGTCTATAGTAGTGCACTATATAGGGAATAGGGCCCTGGTCTAAAGTAGTGCACTATATAGGGAATAGGACTCTGGTCTATAGTAGTGCACTATATAGGGAATAGGGCCCTGGTCTAAAGTAGTGCACTATATAGGGAATAGGACTCTGGTCTATAGTAGTACACTATATAGAGAATAGGGCTCTGGTCTACAGTAGTGCACTATATAGGGAATAGGGTGTCATTTGGGACCCAGAATAAAGCTTTGTAAAGCTGTGTCCAGTATGGTGCTGTACTGCACTCATCTCGTCTATTTCCCCTTCTGCTGCTTGGCAGGGTTTTACCTGAACTACTGTTCTGACGACCCGCACAAAAAGGGTTCAAATCCATTAAGCAAATAGTACTGACGCATCTGACTTTCAACTACTGTACTAAAACTTCCTAAGAAGTTTTATAAAAACGTCACCTAAGTACAGGTGTACAGTGTGTATACTGTTTATACTGTGTGGTGTGATGTCCTGCACCATCTACTCACCATGTACCCGGGGGCACAGATGCAGGCTCCAGTGATGCCCTCACAGTCGGCTCCGTTGGCACACACACATGCCTCTTTACATCCCTCGCCATAGTAACCTGACGGACAGGTCTCGTTGCAGAACAGACCCGCCCACCCCGCCACACACGCACACTCCCCCGACAACGGATGACAGCTGGGAATGGAGAGGAGAACAGAGAAGAGGAGAGAGGAGAAGAGAGGAGAAAAGAAGAGAGGAGAAGAGAGGAGAAAAGAAGAGAGGAGAAGAGAGGAGAAGAGAGGAGAAGAGAGGAGAAGAGAGGAGGCTCATGATAGATAGTCTGCTGATACCCTCTCAGAATAAAAGGTTCTATCCCTTTCTACCTGAAACCAAAAATGGTTCTGTCTGTACAGCCGAAGAACAGTAGAATAGTGTACAGTAGTGTACAGTAGAATAGAGATCTCCCTCAGGTCCTTAGAGACTGAGGGTCCTTAGAGACTGTATTGGCTGGCTGCTGAATGTGTAGCAGAGCCCCCCGAACCCCACATGGGTCATTCCTCTTAGTTAGAACAGCGTTCAACTTCCAACTCCAGTATGTTTGTTCACACAGCCATGGCAATGATCTATTGGAGAGCAGATGCTTTACTGGTGTTGGGCCATCAGACAACTGTTCTTTCAAGGAAACTATTTTGTAAATAGGTTTTTAACAGTGCCAACCGCCCTGCTAAACACGTAGAGATTCTGTATGTAATGAAACACAGGATGAAAACAACATGGATGTATAATTGGGGGGGCAGGTAGCCTAGTGGTTAGAGCGTTGGGCCAGTAACCAAAAAGTTTGCTAGATCAAATCCCAGAGCTGACAAGGTAAAAATCTGTCATTCTGCCCCGGCACAAGGCAGTTAACCCAGTGTTCCCCGGTAGGCCGTCATTGCAAATAAGAATTTGTTCTTAACTGCCTGGCCTGGTTAAATAAATACAATCATCATCATAGGTCAGAGATTTTGATCTACCAACTTTCATCCACACCTCCTCCCTCGCCCTCCTCCTCCTCCTACTCCTCCCTCCTCCTCCTTCACTGTTTGAAGAAATGCTACTTTATCTCAAAACAGCCTTATTCAGAATAGCCAGTACCTGAGTGTGTTTGAGGCGTTGCAGGGGCAGTATTTATCACAGATGAGTCCATATAGTCCAGAGGGACAGAACCTGTCCTGACAGCTAGGACCTTTGAACCCCTCATCACACAGACAGGCCCCGTTGACATGGTAACACCTCGCTCTGTTCTGACAGTCACACTTATGGGCACACTGAGGACCGTACGACCCCACCGGACACTCCTCCTGACATCTGGAGGGAGGGAGAGAGAGAGAGAGACGGGGGGGCAGAGAGAGAAAGAATGGGGGGAGAGAGAGAGGGAGAGACGGGGGGCAGAGAGAGAAAGAACGGGGGGAGAGAGAGACAGAGGGGGGAGACAGACAGAGGGAGAGAGGGAGATAAAAAGAGAGAGAAAGAGAGAGAGGGAGAGCGAGAGAGGGGGGCGGGGGGGAGAAAGAAAGAGAGGGTGAAAGAGAGGAGAGAGACAACATGTTCTTATTAGTCTGGCATGTGTAGTTTTCATTACACCACAGAATGAAATATTACCATTATCCATTATCATGATAAACTGGCCTCTGTTCCACCTCCCTAACACACAGGACCTACAGTACATTGCCACCATACATTATCATGACAAACTGGCCTCTGTTCCACCTCCCTAACACACAGGACCTACAGTACATTACCATCAGACATTATCATGACCATATGGCCACTGTTCCACCTCCCTAACACACAGGACCTACAGTACATTACCATCATACATTATCATGACCATATGGCCTCTGTTCCACCTCCCTAACACACAGGACCTACAGTACATTACCATCATACATTATCATAACCATCTGTTAAATGTGCAACCAGAGGGAAAATAATTCTAGATCACCTGTACTCCACACACAGAGACGCGTACAGAGCTCTCCCTCGCCCTCCATTTGGTAAATCCGATCATAATTCTATCCTCCTGATTCCTGCTTACAAGCAAAAATTAAAGCAGGAATCACCAGTGACTCGGTCTATAAAAAGGTGGTCAGATGAAGCAGATGCTAAACTACAAGACTGTTTTGCTATCACAGACACCACATCAGTCACTGGCTTTATCAATAAGTGCATCGAGGACGTCGTCCCCACAGTGACTGTATGTACATACCCCAACCAGAAGCCATAGATTACAGGCAACATTCGCACTAAGCTAAAGGGTAGAGCCGCCGCATTCAAGGTGCGGGACTCTAACCCGGAAGCTTATAAAAAATCCCGCTATGCCCTCCGACGAACCATCAAACAGGCATAGCGTCAATACAGGGCTAAGATTGAATCGTACTACACTGGCTCCGACGCTGTGGCAGGGCTTGCAAACTATTACAGACTACAAAGGGAAGCACAGCCATGAGCTGCCCAGTGACACAAGCCTACCAGATGAGCTAAATCACTTCTATGCACTTCGAGGCAAGCAACACTGAGGCATGCATGAGAGCATCAGCTGTCCCGGACGACTGTGTGATCACGCTCTCCGTAGCCGACGTGAGTAAGACCTTTAAACAGGTCAACATTCACAAGACTGCATGGCCAAGCACGACTCCAACACCATCATTAAGTTTGCAGACGACACAACAGTGGTAGGCCTGATCACCGACAACGACGAGACAGGCTATAGGGAGGAGGTCAGAGACCTGGCCGGGTGGTGCCAGTATAACCACCTCTCCCTCAACATAACCAAGACTAAGGAGATGATTGTGGACTACAGGAAAAGGAGGACCGAGCACGCCCCCATTCTCATTGACGGGGCTGTAGTGGAGCAGGTTGAGAGCTTCAAGTTCCTTGGTGTCCACATCACCAACAAACATGAATGGTCCAAACACACCAAGACAGTCGTGAAGAGGGCACGACAAAGCCTATTCCCCCTCAGGAGACTGAAAAGATTTGGCATGGGTCCTCAGATCCTCAAAAGGTTCTACAGCTGCAACATCGAGAGCATCCTGACTGGTTGCATCACTGCCTGGTACGGCAACTGCTCGGCCTCCGACCGCAAGGCACTACAGAAGGTAGTGCGCACGGCCCAGTACATCACTGGGGCTAAGCTGCCTGCCATCCAGGACCTCTACACCAGGCGGTGTCGAAGGCCCTTAAAAATTGTCAAAGACCCCAGCCACCCCAGTCATAGACTGTTCTCTCTACTACCGCATGGTAAGCGGTACCGGAGTGCCAAGTCTAGTACAAAAAGGCTTCTCAACAGTTTTTACCCCCAAGCCGTAAGACTCCTGAACAGGTAATCAAATGACTACCTGGACTATTTGCATTGTGTGCCCCCCCAACCCCTCTTTTTACGCTGCTGCTACTCTCTGTTCATCATATATGCATAGTCACTTTAACTATACATTCATGTACATACTACCTCAATTGGCCCGACCAACCAGTGCCTCCACACATTGGCTAATCTGCACTGTGTCCCGCCACCCACCACACGCCAACCCCTCTTTTACGCTACTGCTACTCACTGTTCATCATATATGCATAGTCACTTTAACCATATCTACATGTACATACTACCTCAATCAGCCTGACTAACCGGTGTCTGTATGTAGCCTCGCTACTGTTATAGCCTCGCTACTGTATATAGTCTCGCTACTGTTATTTTTCACTGTCTTTTTACTGTTGGTTTTATTTCTTTACTTACCTATGATGCACTGTTGGTTAGAGCCTGTAAGTAAGCATTTCACTGTAAGGTCTACACCTGTTGTATTCGGCGCACGTGATGAATAAACTTTGATTTGATTTGACCTACAGTACATTACCATCATACATTATCATAACCATCTGTTCCACTGGTTACTGGTTACAACGTTACCTTCATTATCTCCACACCAACATGATATACCATTCCAGTCCCAAATGGTATGTTCTCCCTACAGCTTCATACACCTGTTACTGTACACCAATGGACCCATGTTCTCCAGCTCCATACACCTGTTACTGTACACCAATGGAGCCATGTTCTCCAGCTTCATATACCTGTTACTGTACACCAATGGAGCCACCATTACACCATATACCTCATCACCATACATACAGACAGACAGACAGACCATTACACCAGGGTCAACAGGACAGACATTAGTCCTGGATGGTGGTACTCAAGGTGAATCTTCAGCCATTAATTGTTCTGAACAGCAGTGATGATGGCTCTCTCTACGTACAGAAGAGTAATGATGAGGGGATGGTGGGAGGAGCTGAACATGAAATATACCTCCCCAGTATTTCACTTTGTCTGCATCCCAAAACAACACCATATTCCTTATATAGTGCACTACTTTTGATTAGGGCCCTAGTGCACTACTTTTGCCTGGTCAAGGGTAGTGCACTACTTAAAGA
>QNTS01006940.1:18121-22513 GCA_003317085.1 Hucho hucho
GGACCAGAGGAGAACAGTAGATAAGATAACCTGTTAACAGTAAGGGAAAATTGCAGACACTCACAATGCCCCGGTAAACAGATGACTCCCGTCAACTTAAAACAATCTCCTACATTACCTGGAGCCCCGTGTCCGAGGACAAACCCCTACACAATAACCAGTGAACAGTAGGTTAATGATAGTCATAGGGTCACAGACTGATGAGGTGACTGAAGACGCTCACATAGCCCCGGTGTATCCCGGTGCACAGAGGCACTCTCCGGTCTCGTGATGGCAGGTGGCACCGTTGAGACACTGGCACTCTAGCTGGCATCCCTTCCCATAGAGCCCCGCCTCACACAGCTCCTCGCAGCGCCAGCCCTGGTACCCGTCCGTACACACACACGCCCCCGTGATGGGGTTACACTGGGCCCGGTTCTGACACTGGCACCGGTTAGTGCAGTGGGGGCCCCAGAAGTCAGCCTGACAACCTGGAGAGAGAGAGAGGAACACACAACATTAAACATGACATCTCTCCATCCATGCTGACTGGCCAGCTAAGCTTCTCCGTGATGTTTCTATGTTTCTAACGAGACTATGTCATTGTAATATTCAGACCCTGGAACAGACAGAGAGAACACACACTTCTGCTATGTTAAAGGCCTTGTTCAGTCAAATAGTCTGGATTCCTTATTTCTCCTTCAAATTCAATCATACAGTACCCTATTTGGACCAAGTCAGATTAAATTAGCATCAGCTGAGTTTTGGCCAGAGAAAGTATATCCACAAACATCAGGGAAATTGACTTTAAAGGCAAGTGTAGTGTGATGTCATCACATTGGGTTTTGCTTGGGTCCCCGGCCCTGGTTCCTTCCTCAGTCATTCATAATGGATGACTGGAGCACCAGCGTTCAGCACAAACACAACCTGACTGTAGCGACCCCAAACACAGACCTACATTTGAGTCCTGCTGGCAAAGAAAACAACTGAAGAAACTGATACCTGCTTCCCAAATGGCACCCTATTTCCTTTACAGTGCACTACTACCCATAGGGCTCTGGTCAAAAGTAGTGCACTACTTCCCATAGGGCTCTGGTCAAAAGTAGTGCACTACAAAGGGAACAGGGTGCCATTTGGGATGCGACTCAACTGAAAATCAGAGGAGACCCTGGAAGCGGCTGTTGAACCAGACAGAGACAGTCAGAGAGACTTGTAAAGTTGTACAACTTTATTTCCCAGCAAGCGAGTGTCATGGGGGAGTCTACTGCTAGTGTTAAATGTTTCATTGATATTGAGCAGAGTGGGGGACAGAGCAGTGACGAGACAAGACCATAAATTACCTTGTCTCTCTCTTGCGTCCGTCTCTCTCTCTTTTCTCTATTTCTCTCTCTATTTCTCTCTCTCCCTCTCGTTTCTTACTAAACGTTTTTATCATCACACCACTTCTATTATTCAACAGAGAAGAAGAAGAGAGAAGAGCTGAACTCAGCAGACTAATCACAGGGACCAGGACAGGCAGCAGACTAATTACAGGGACCAGGACAGGCAGCAGACTAATCACAGGGACCAGGACAGGCAGCAGACTAATTACAGGGACCAGGACAGGCAGCAGACTAATCACAGGGACCAGGACAGGCAGCAGACTAATTACAGGGACCAGGACAGGCAGCAGACTAATCACAGCGACCAGGACAGGCAGCAGACTAATTTGGAAGCCCAATTGATTCTGAGTTCGGGCAGATAAAGTTTAAAAGCGAAAACTATTTCTAAGATGCGTACTTTTCCGATATTCCCGAACTCACTTCCTTGTATAAATCACTTGTTGCTTGCGCTTTTGAAGTCCACAATGTAGAGGGGAGGTTCTGAGGCGTTCTGAGGCTCTGTGAAACCAGACGTCTGGACAGAGAGAGAGGCGGCTGGTGGGCGAGAGTACTAAATTCCCCCACCCCCATCTCTCCTTTTCTCCTTCACTCATTCCTCTTTTGTGTTACTTCTAACTAACTAAAACAAAAGCCATTTTAGCTTTTGAAAGCAAACTGTATGTGTCACAGCAGGCTTATTATAATGTGAACTGTACAATAACACACATTACCATTCCGTTAATCATTACCAGCAACAATAGGCCATGAGTCCCCATGACAGGTCTTATAACACACCATACATTTGGCTACACTACAGGTACTTGTGACGATGGTTGGCAAATAGTATGCTATTACTAAAACCTCTTGAGAGAGAGAGAGAGAGAGAGAGAGAGAGAGAGAGAGAGAGAGAGAGAGAGAGAGGACCAAGAAGAAAGAACAGCAGGGATGAGTGTGGTCTGTAATTTCCTTCATGTTTCAGGCTGGGCCACAGTGACCCGGGCAGGTCATTCAGCACAGACAACCCAACCCGACCACACATCCACACACATGAATATGTAGGAGATTGGGGGATGTGTACAACTCAGTACTCAGCCTGAAGGGTCTCCACTTGTGCTGCCCAATAGCTAGCTTTTTGGTGGCGCAACTGGGTAAGACGCTTCAGGAGAGTGGTCCCGTGTGTTTCCGAGGCAGAGGTCCGGGGTTCGAGCCTTGTTATGAGCCGAATCAGAAGGAAGCTGTCCTTACTAAGCTAACAGCATGGTATCCAGTCAGAAGGAAGTGGTACTCTCTAAGCTACCAGTGTGACATCCAGTCCTGAGATATCATGAGGAAGCTATACTCACTAAGCTAGCAGCACGGCATCCAGTCCTCTACATGCACACTGAGAGTGTCCCCTTCCCTTTATCTGGTTTACTCATGTCTGCTAAAATTTGCAAATGTACAGCATAAAACCCACTAATAGCATTTAACAGTAGTTGAAAAATCCACAAGCAACTCCTCTTCTCAAGACACACATAAGATTCTAGCTTCCATGGTGGGGAGAGAAAACCCTGTCCTCGTGGGGAAACAAGATGAGGGCCCCCTGCTGTGTGTGTGTGGGGGGGATGACATTGTATCTGTTGGAAGTACACTATAATACATGAAAAGCTTTATTTCTAGCAATATTACCCAACCAGGATTTAGTGTGAAAGGCAAAGCAGGCAGACTGGGACGGGGGGAGGGAGGGCTACTGATTTAAGGCATGGACAGTTTACAGTACTGTGCAGATCCAGGGAGCTTGAACTGAGATATGGATGGAGAGAAAGATAGAAGAGAGAGATTGAGAGAGAGAGAGAGAGAGAGAGAGAGGACATAGAGAAAGATAGAGAGAGAAAAGAGAGAGAGAGAATCTGATGTTATAATCTTGCAGGGTGAAATGGAGCTATTCAAGTGGGTAGAGTATTATCCTGGTGAAGGGTACAGTACTATCCTGGTGAAGGGTACAGTATTATCCTGGTGAAGGGTACAGTATTATCCTGGTGAAGGGTACAGTACTATCCTGGTGAAGGGTACAGTATTATTCTGGTGAAGGGTACAGTATTATCCTGGTGAAGGGTACAGTATTATCCTGGTGAAGGGTACAGTATTATCCTGGTGAAAGGTACAGTATTATCCTGGTGAAAGGTACAGTATTATCCCGGTGAAGGGTACAGTATTATCCCGGTGAAGGGTACAGTATTATCCCGGTGAAGGGTACAGTATTATCCCGGTGAAGGGTACAGTATTATCCCGGTGAAGGGTACAGTACTATCCTGGTGAAGGGTACAGTATTATCCTGGTGAAGGGTACAGTATTATCCTGGTGAAGGGTACAGTATTATCCTGGTGAAGGGTACAGTTTTATCCCGTGCGGCTCAGAAGGAAAGCAATAGCTACAGTAGTGTGTCCCGTTAAAGCGATAAGTCTCTCTCTCTCTCTCTCTGTGTGTGTGTGTGAGCAGCCAACCAACCAGAGGATCTAATCGAGTCATGGCGTTGAGTCATCACCAGGCTTTGTATACAGTAGCAAGCTCTCTTCTGCCTCGTAAGCCACTAAACACTGGCACGTCTGCCACACACACACACACACACACACACACACACACACACACACACACTCTGGCTCAACTTTCATCTCCTCTGGGGTGAATGGGACTAGTTGTCCTCATGGTTCAGGTGCGCTAATCTTAATTTGACCCTGCTTCTAACAACAGGATCATAATCCTGCAGCAACAGGAAATGTGAATTATTATGTGGATTATAATTCATGGAGATTTTTGTAGAAGTTTGATGGATTTTTCGGCAGGGCAAAAAAGTCAGAATATATATATAAAAAAAAATTCTGAATGTTGAGCCGAATGGTGTTTGATTCTCAAAACATTTCTATTATGTTGGAAGGAACATTCTTCTAATGTCGTCTACATTTTGACATGTTAGTCATTTAGCAGACACTGTTATCCAGAGCAACTTTCAGTTAGTGCACTCATCTGAAGATAGCTAGGTGGGAAAACCCATGTCACAGTCAGAGGAAGTACA
>QNTS01006940.1:32478-44206 GCA_003317085.1 Hucho hucho
TGATGTCATAATACAGGTAGGCACGTTGAGAACAAGTTCTCATTTACAACTGCGAACTGGCCAAGATAAAGCACAGCAGTTTGATACATACAAACAACAAAGAGTTACACATGGAATACACAGACATACAGCCAACAATACAGTAGCAAAAAAATATATATATAAGAAATATATATATAAAATAAATAATAAGTCTATATACAGTGAGTGCAAATGAGGTAAGATAAGTGAGGTAGGGCAACAAATAGACCATAGTGGTGAGGTAATTACAATATAGCAATTAAACACTGGGATGGTAGATGTGCAGAATATAAATGTGCAAGTTACTGGGGTGCAAAGGAGCAAGATAAATAAATAAATACAGTATGGGGATGAGGTAGAAGGATGGGCTGTTTACAGATGGGCTATGTGCAGGTGCAGAGATCTCTGAGCTGCACTGACAGCTGGTGCTTAAAGTTAGTGAGGGAGATATGAGTCTCCAGCTTCAGTGATTTTTGTAGTTCGTTCCAGTCATTGGCAGCAGAGAACTGGAAGGAAAGGTGGCCAAAGGAGGAATTGGCTTTTGGGCTGACCAGTGAGATATACCGGCTGGAGCGCGTTCTTCGGGTGGGTGCTGCTATGGTGACCAGTAAGCTGAGATAAGGCGGGGCTTTACCTATCAGAGACTTGTAGATGACCTGGAGCCAGTGGGATTGGCGACGAGTATGTAGCGAGGGCCAGCCAACAAGAGCGTACAGGTCGCAGTGGTGGGTAGTATATGGGGATTTGGTGACAAAACGGATGGCACTGTGATAACAAATTGGATGCAGTCTGAGTAGAGTGTTGGAGGCTATTCTATAAATGACATCGCCGAAGTCGAGGATCGGTAGGATGGTCAGTTTTACGAGGGTATGTTTGGCAGCATGAGTGAAGGATGCTTTGTTGCGAAACAGGAAGCAGATAATATATTTGATTTTGGATTGGAGATATTTCATGTGAGTCTGGAAGGAGAGTTTACAGTCTAGCCAGACACCTAGGTATTTGTAGTTGTCCACAAACTCTAAGTCAGAACTGTCCAGAGTAGTGATGCTGGACGGGCGGGCAGGAGCGGGCAGTGATCAGTTGAAAAGCATGCATTTAGTTTTACTTGCATTTAAGAGCAGTTGGAGGCCACTGAAGGAGAGTTGTATGGCATTGAATCTCGTCTGGGAGGTTAGTTAACACAGTGTCCAGAGAAGGGCCAGAAGTATACAGAATGGTGTCGTCTGCGTAGAGGTGGATCAGAGAATCACCGGCAGCAAGAGCGACATCATTGATGTATACAGAGAAGAGAGTCGGCCCAAGAATTGAACCCTGAGGCACCCCCATAGAAACTGCCAGAGGTCCGGACAACAGGCCCTCCGATTTGACACACTGAACTCTGTCTGAGAAGTAGTTGGTGAATGAGGCGAGGCGGTCATTTGAGAAACCAAGGCTGTTGAGTCTGCCAATAAGAATGTGGTGATTGACAGAGTTGAAAGCCTTGGACAGGTCAATGAATATGGCTGCACAGTAATGTCTCTTATCGATAGCGGTTATGATATCCTTTAGGACTTGAGCGTGGCTGAGGTGCACCCATGACCAGCTCTGAAACCAGATTGCATAGAGGGGAAGGTACTGTGGGATTCGAAATGGTCGGTAATCTGTTTGTTAACTTGGCTTTCAAAGACTTTAGAAAGGCAGGGTAGGATAGACATGGGTCTGTAGCAGTTTGGGTTCTAGAGTGTCACCCCCTTTGAAGAGGGGGATTACCGCTACAGCTTTCCAATCTTTGGGAATCTCAGACGATACGAAAGAGAAGTTGAACAGGCTAGTAATAGGGGTTGCAACAATTTCGGCAGATCATTTAAGAAAGAGAGGGTCCAGATTGTCTAGCCCGGCTGATTTGTATGGGTCTAAATTTTGCAGCTCTTTCAGAACATCAGCTATCTGTATTTGGGTGAATGAAAAATGGGGGAGGCTTGGGCAAGACGCTGTGGGGATTGCAGGGCTGTTGACCGTGGTAGGGGTAGTCAAGTGGAAAGCATGGCCAGCCGTAGAAAAATGCTTATTGAAGTTCTCAATTATAGTGGATTTGTCCGTGGTGACAGTATTTCCTAGCCTCAATGCAGTGGGCAGCTGGGAGGAGGTGCTCTTATTCTCCATAGACTTTACAGTGTCCCAGAACTTTGAGTTTGTACTACAGGATGCACATTTCTGCTTGAAAAAGCTAGCCGTAGCTTTCCTAACTGCCTGTGTATATTGGTTCCTGACTTCCCTGAAAAGTTGCATATCGCGTGGGCTATTCGATGCTAATGCAGAACGCCACAGGATGTTTTTGTGATGGTCAAGGGCAGTCAAGTCTGGGGTGAACCAAGGGCTATATCTGTTCCTGGTTCTACATTTTTTGAAAGGGGCATGCTTATTTAAGATGGTGAGGAAGGCACTCTTAAAGAATGACCAGGCATTAATATCCTTCCAGGATACCCGGGCCAGGTCGATTAGCTTCTTAGGGAGCGGTTCCGAGGTGCCGATTTTGGAGAGTCTGGCGTGCCCAAAGTAAAATGTCTCCCACTCAGGCCCAGAAAATAGGATATGCACATAATTAGTACTATTGGATAGGAAACACTCTGAAGTTTCTAAAAGTGTTAACATTATGTCTGAGTGTAACAGAACAGAAATAGCAGGCGAAAACCCAAGAAAAATCTATCCGGAATTACTGTTTTTTGTCACATTGGCTCTGGTTGACAGTCTCTCTATTGAGTTCTATGGCAAGCAGCTCCGAGATTTGGCTTCCACTAGATGTCAACAGTCTATATATAACACCTCAGAGAGATTGGAGGAAGCAGGAAGAATAGGTACAGGATATGGCCAAGGTAGCTCAGAAGTCAACTAGTTTTCTAGCGCCCCACTGCTCCCTAAGTAGTTAAAAAGGCCTGCTCGCTGAAATGTTTTAGGGAGCGTTTGACAGTGATGAGGGGTGGTCGTTTGACCGCAGACCCATTACGGATGCAGGCAATGAGGCAGTGATCGCTGAGATCTTGGTTGAAAACAGCAGAGGTGTATTTAGAGGGCAAGTAGGTTAGGATGACATCTATGAGGGTTCTATCTTGTCTATCTTGTCTGAAAATGTTGTAGTTAGGGATGGAGATTTCAGGGTTTTTGGTGGTCTTCCTAAGCCAGGATTCAGACACTGCTAGGACATCCAGGTTGGCAGAGTGTGCTAGGGCAGTGAATAAAACAAACTTAGGGAGGAGGCTTCTAATGTTAACATGCATGGAACCAAGGCTTTTACGGTTGCAGAAGTCAACAAATGAGAGCGCCTGGGGAATAGGAGTGGAGCTAGGCACTGCAGGGCCTGGATTAACCTCTATATCACCAGAGGAACAGAGGAGGAGTAGGATAAGGGTACAGCTAAAGGATAAAAGGACTGGTCGTCTAGTATTTTCGGACCAGATAGTGAAAGGAGCAGATTTCTGGGTACGGTAGAATAGATTCAAGGCGAAATGTACAGACAAAGGTATGGTAGGACGTGAATACAGTGGGGGTAAACCTGTGCATAGAATGACGATGTAAGAGATATTGTCGCTAGAAATATCGTTTAAAGCAGGTGATTTCTCCGCATGTGTGGGAGGTGGGACTAAAGCGTATTGAGCAGGGCTAAAGGCTCTACAGTGAAATAAGGCAATAATTACTAACCAAAACAGCAATGTACAAGGCATACTGACGTTTTCGAGAGGCATGCGTAGTCGTTATACAGAGCTGACCAGTTTACAGAAGAGTATAGAGTGCAGTGATGTGTCCTATAAGGTGCATTGATGGCAAATCTGATGGCCGAATGGTAAAGAACATCTAGACGCTTGAGAGCACCCTTACCCGCCGATCTATAAATTATGTCTCCGTAATCTAGCATGGGTAGGATGGTCATCTGAATCAGGGTTAGTTTGGCAGCTGGCATGAAAGCGGAGCGATTACGATAGAGGAAACCAAGTCTAGATTTAACTTTAGCCTGCAGCTTTGATACGTGCTGAGAGAAGAACAGTGTACCGTCTAGACATACTCACAAGTACATACACAAGTAAACCCTCAGAGGTAGTAATAACTCCTGTGGGGAGAGGGGCATTCTTCTTACCAAACCACATTACCTTTGTTTTGGAGGTGTTCAGAACAAGGTTAAGGGTAGAGAAAGCTTGTTGGACACTAAGAAAGCATTGTTGTAGAGCATTTACCACAAATCCCGGGAAGGGGCCAGCTGAGTAAGAGACTGTATCATCTGCATATAAATGGATGAGAGAGCTTCCTACTGTCTGAGCTATGTTGTTGTTGTAAATTGAGAAGAGCGTGGGGCCTAGGATTGAGCCTTGAGGTACTCCCTTGGTGACAGGCAGTGGCTGAGACAGCAGATTTTCTGACATTATACACTGCACTCTTTGAGGTAGTTAGCAAACCAGGCCAAAGACCCCTCAGAGACACCAATACTCCTTAGCCGGCCCACAAGAATGGAATGGTCTACCGTATCAAAAGCTTTGGCCAAGTCAATAAAAATAACAGCACAACATTGCTTAGAATCAAGGGCAATGGTGACATCATTGAGGACCTTTAAGGTTGCAGTGACACATCCATAACCTGAGCCAGATTGCAAACCAGAGAGAATACTATAGGCTTCCTCGCCAGCCATGTTCCCTCGTACTTCCTCTCATAAAAGAGCCGCTCTGCCATCACTGCCTCCAACTCCTCCCTGGGACGGCGATGCTCCAGGGTTCCTGGACGGTTGCACGCTGCTTGGTCCTGGTGTGGTGGGATATTCTGTCACGATCTTCTACAGAATTGGACCAAGGCGCAGCGTGCAGGGTTGAGTGAAACATATATTTATTGGTTGGAACTCACCAAAACAAAGTACACAACGACCGTAATGCAGGTGTGGCACACACAGGTACACACACAACTACAAACCTAATATCCCACAACACAGGTGGGGGACTGAACAACCTAAATAGGATTCCCAATTAGAGACAACGACTAACAGCTGCCTCTAATTGGGAACCCAAACCAACCAACATAGAAATATAACATAGAACAAACACACACCCCTGATCACGTCCTGACCAAAAAAACAAATGAGCAGCCAAAAGGGCTATCTATGGCCAGGACGTGACAGAGACAGGTTAAAAAGGTTGGAGACAGGAGGAGCAGCAACCTTAAAGAAGTGTCTAAACCATTTGACCCAGATGTTTTTTTGGGGTCAAGTTTCAGGAGCTCCTTTAGCACCTCAGACTCAGTGACCGCCTGCAGGGAGAAACTTTGTAGCGGGGCAGGGAGAAAAGAGGGAGGAGCATCGGGGCTAGTCTCATTAGAAGGGGTGGGAGATGAGGAAATGTTGGACGGGCAAGGAGGCATGGCTGAGTCAAATAGGAATCCTGACTTAATGAAGTGGTGATTAAAGAGCTCAGCCATGTGCTTCTTGTCAGTAACAACCACATCATCAACATTAAGGGACATAGGCAACTGTGAGGAGGAGGGTTTATTCTCCAGGTCTTTAACTGTTTTCCAGAACTTCTTGGGGTTAGAACCACAGAGAGAGATCCCGGAGTTGCCTCTTGTGACTGGTGTTTTGCGGGTACTATTTAATGAAGCTGAAAGTTGTGGATTGTGAAGCGTCTGATTCCTTAAACTAGACACTGTAATGTACTTGTCCTCTTGCTCAGTTGTGCACTGGGGCCTTCCACTCCTCTTTCTATTCTGTTTAGAGCCAGTTTGCGCTGTACTGTGAAGGGAGTAGTACACAGCATTGTACCAGATCTTCAGTTTTTTGGCAATTTCTCGCATGGAATAGCCTTCATTTCACAGAATAAGAATAGACTGACGAGTTTCAGAAGAAAGATCTTTGTTTCTGGCCATTTTGAGCCTGTAATCGAACCCACAAATGCTGATGCTCCAGATACTCAACTAGTCTAAATAAGGGCAGTTTTATTGCTTCTTTATTTAGCACAACAGTTTTCCGATGTGCTAACATAATTGCAAAATTGACTGTCTGTCTTTTCTGGTGGTCAAATGAGAGGGTGGAGTCCAGAATGACTCCATGGTTGCATGCATGGAGGGAGAGAGAGACCGCTGTGTTGTCAATGGTGAGGGTGCCAGCTTTGGTGAGGGTGAAATTGGTGCCTATGAGGAAGTTCTGTTTTATCCCTGTTGAGCTTGAGGAAGTTCTGTTTTATCCCTGTTGAGCTTGAGGAAGTTCTGTTTCATCCACTGTTGAGCTTGAGGAAGTTCTGTTTCATCCACTGTTGAGCTTGAGGAAGTTCTGTTTCATCCACTGTTGAGCTTGAGGAAGTTCTGTTTCATCCACTGTTGAGCTTGAGGAAGTTCTGTTTTATCGCTGTTGAGCTTGAGGAAGTTCTGTTGTATCCAAGTTGAGCTTGAGGAAGTTCTGTTTTATCCCTGTTGAGCTTGAGGAAGTTCTGTTTTATCACTGTTGAGCTTGAGGAAGTTCTGTTTTATCACTGTTGAGCTTGAGGAAGTTCTGTTTTATCACTGTTGAGCTTGAGGAAGTTCTGTTTTATCACTGTTGAGCTTGAGGAAGTTCTGAGGAGATGCACTGCAGTACTTACTGACTGTTACTTTTGATTATTTTGACCCCCCCTTTGTTCAGGGACACATTATTCAATTTCTGTTAGTCACATGTCTGTGGAACTTTATGTCTCAGTTGTTGAATCTTATGTTCCTACAAATATTTACACATGTTAAGTTTGCTGAAAATAAACACAGTTGACAGTGTTTAGCAGGTATTTTACCTCTGTCAAACTGTGTGAGTCCTGGGGCTGGATAATGGTCCAACATGTTTGGGAAGTCATTTATATAAATGTTGAAAAGATTTGGACTGCAGCCTTGTCTCACACGTCGACGTTGTGAAAAGAATGCTGTTCTTTGGTTTTTGATTTTTATTGCACACTAGTTTTCTGTGTACATACATTTCATTAAGTCATACACCTTACCACCAAGCCCACTTTGAAGAATTTTGTAGAATAGCCCTTCGTGCCAAATAGAATCAAATGCTTGTTTAAAGTCAATAAAGCAAGCAAAAGCCCTATTTTTTTGGTGGACATGTTTATTAATTAGTGTACGTAAGGTGTATATATGGTCAATAGCGCAATGGTTGTGGAGAAAGCCAATTTGACATTTACTTATTACTTATTATTTTTTTCATTAAATAAGGTTTGAATTCTTGAATTCAAAATGCTACAGAAAACCTTTCCCAAGTTGCTGTTTACGCAAATTCCCCTGTAATTATTGGGGTCTGATTAGTTTCCACTTTTGTGGATAGGGGAGATCAGTCCCTGGTTTCAGAAATCAGGGAAGCAGCCAGACGTTAAAACCATGTTGAACAATTTAAGCATTTTGCAACAGGTGTTTTTCAGCATTTAATTTCTGATGTTATCTAGACCACAAGCCTTCTTTGATTTTATAGATTTGAGCTTTTCGTTTAGTTCTTGTTGGGTTATTGGGTAATCTAATGGATTTTGGTTGTTTTTAATGACTGATTCAAGGATGTTCAATTTTTCTTGCATTTCTAATTAGTTATGTTGTAAGTCATTTTGTGGGATGATCTTGTATAGTTTATCAAAACAAGTTTTCCAAATTCCTTCATCTTGTATGGCTAATTACTGTGGCTTTGTCGTGTTTAAATTGTTCCACAGAACTGATTTTGGTCAATTGCGTTTTCAATTTCACCAAGTGTCTTATTGGTATAATTCAATTATCTCTCGCTTTCTCTCAGCTGAAAATGTATTAACTCTAAGGCCCTCTGATTTTACATTAAAACAGCCTCTATGCATTTAGCTACATACTGGCCTGGTGAACGTAGCAGACCAGCTGAGACATAAGCAGGTGTTATATTTTTATCCAATTACCCTAGAAAGTCATTCATATGCAACGGTATTTCACATAATCACCCATTTGTCCCATTTCTTCAACAGCATTGGATGTATATTAAATATGTATGACATTTATCTTAAATATACTATCCAATGCTGTTGAAAATGGGTGATCAAATTTACAGTGAGACCTGCTGGTTTAAAGGAAACAAGGTATTAACCCTAACGGACGACTCGACCAAATTTCCTTTGTTCCATAATTGGGATTGGGACGACTCGACCAAATTTCCTTTGTTCCATAATTGGGATTGGGACGACTCGACCAAATTTCCTTTGTTCCATAATTGGGATTGGGACGACTCGACCAAATAAGGAAACAAGGTATTAACCCTAACCCTGCTGAGCTGGTTTAAAGGAAACAAGGTATTAACCCTAACCCTGCTGAGCTGGTTTATTAAACCCAACCAACTAATGCACATTAACATCAACACTGCAAAATGAGAGGGAGATAATGCTACAGAACGGTAGATGTGTTGATGTCAGCTGTATGTAAAGTGATAGAGGCCTGTCTCTGTCCACTTAGTGAGCTAGAGGTAGATGTGTTGATGTCAGCTGTATGTAAAGTGATAGAGGCCTGTCTCTGTCCACTTAGTGAGCTAGAGGTAGATGTGTTGATGTCAGCTGTATGTAAAGTGATAGAGAGGCCTGTCTCTGTCCACTTAGTGAGCTTGAGGTAAAGTACCAGTCAAAAGTTGACACACCTACTCATTCAAGGGTTTTTCTTTATTTTTACCTATTTTCTACATTGTAGAATAATAGTGAAGACATCAAAACTATGAAATAGCACATGGAATCATGTAACCAAAAAAGTGTTAAACAAATCAAAATATATTTTATATTTGAGATCCCTTAAAGCAGCCACCCTTTGCCTTGATGACAGCTTTGCCTTGATGACAACTCGTGGCATTCTCTCAAAGAGCTTCACCTGGAATAATTTTCAACAGTCTTGGAGTTCCCACATATGCTGAGCACTTGTTGGCTGCTTTTCCTTCACTCTGCGGTCCAATTCATCCCAAACCATCTCAATTGGGTTGAGGTCGGGTGATTGTGGAGGCCAGGTCATCTGATGCAGCACTCCATTACTCTCCTTCTTGGTCAAATAGCACTTAAACAGCCTGGAGGTGTGTTGGGTCATTGTGCTGTGAAAAACAAATGATAGTCCCACTAAGCGCAAACCAGATGGGATGGCATATCGCTGCATGCAGAGTACTGTGGTAGCCATGCTGGTTAAGTGCACCTTGAATTCTAAATAAATCACAGACAGTATTACCAGCAAAGCACCCCCACACCATAACACCTCCTCCTCCATGCTTCACGGTGGGAACCACACATGCAGAGATCATCCGCTCACCTATTCTGCATCTCACAAAGACACAGCGGTTGGACACAAAAATCTCAAATTTTGACTCATCAGACCAAAGGACAGATTTCCCCCAGTCTAATGTCCATTGCTTTCGTTTCTTGGCCCAAGCAAGTCTCTTCTTCTTATTGGTGTCTTGGTGTCCTTTAGTAGTGGTTCCTTTGCAGCAATTCGACCATGAAGGCCTGATTCACGCAGTCTCCTCTGAACATTTGATGTTGAGATGTGTCTGTTACTTGAACTCTGTGAAGCATTTATTTGGGCTGTAATTTCTGAGGCTGGTAACTCTAATTAACTTATCCTCTGCAGCAGAGGTAACTCTGGGTCTTCCTTTCCTGTGGCGGTCCTCATGAGAGCCAGTTTCATCATAGCGCTTGACGGTTTTTGCGACTACACTTAAAGAAACTTTCAAAGTTCTTGAAATGTTCTGGATTGACTGACCTTCATGTTTTAAAGTAATGATGGACTGTCGCTTCTCTTTGTTTATTTGAGCTGTTCTTGCCATAATATGGATTTAGCCCTATTTGGTAAAAGACCATCGTCTGTATACCACCCCTACCTTGTCACAACCGAACTGTTTGGCTCAAACACATTAAGAAGGAAATAAATTCCACCAATTTCACACTTAACAAGGCACACCTGTTAATTGAAATGCATTCCAGGTGACTACCTCATGAAGCTGGTTGAGAGAATGCCAAGAGTGTGCAAAGAGTGGGTGCTTTGAAGAATCTCAAATATAACATTTATTTTGATTTGACACTTTTTTTGATTACTACATGTTATTTCATAGGTAAAGTAAAACCCTGGATTAAGTATGTGTGACCAAACTTTTGACTGGAACTGTAGATGTGTTGATATCAGCCGTGTGTTTCAGCAGAGAGCGAGAAAGAGGTAGTCAGCTATTCCAGGACTTGGTTAACCGATCAACGGAAACGGATACATGAGCCTCTCTCTCTGAGCAGCCATACAGAAGACGCAGGGATAAAGTGGTGTCAGTGACAGAGGCCACAGAGAGATAGGAGGAAAGTTGATATAGAGCATCTCCTCTTCCACAGCATTAAATCAATGTTCATCTCTAAAGACAAACAGTCAAGGACAGATGAGCCCATCTAATCAAGAGAAGTACACAACAACATCAACAACACCCCCCACCATCTCTCCTAGTCCAACAACACCCCCACCATCTCTCCTAGTTCTGTTCAGCTTACAAAACTACTCTGCCCTCCAGCACCGCTGCATCAGTTAGGATGACATCACTCTATGAGAGAGAGAGAGAGAGAGAGAGAGAGAGAGAGAGAGAGAGAGAGAGAGAGAGAGAGAGAGAGAGAGAGAGCAGCTGCTGCAGTCCTCTCCTCTAGCAACCTGCAACACCAAGCCTGCAGCACACAAACGTTCACACACACACCTACCTCTCACTCTATCCTCCGTCCAGACGACCACACGCAAAATAAGAGCTAAATCCCCAATATGCCAGTAGGATCCCGGAAAGAGAAGTAGACAGTACAGGGTTAGGGTACAGGCAGTGACACAGCAGCTCTAACAGAGAGACTGTTCATGAGGACAGACAGCTTAATTTCCCAAAGTCCACCATTCACAGCCAACTACAACATCCGTCTCTGTCTGTCTGTCAATAAGACTGAGCCCACCCTGCCTCCTCTCTCTCTCGCTTTCACTTCTTCACTGTTCCACAATTTTATCTCACCCTCTCCTCCTTCATGGTCTGCTGAGCTCCTCTCTCCTCCCTCCTCTCCTCTCTCTGTGTATTGCTGTGAGGCTGAGTGTCCACTGCTGGAGCTGCTACTGTCTAGAGCCCAGTGAGAATCAACAGGGAGGGGGCTAGGCTGAATGACGGGACAGGCTGGGCTGAATGACGGGCTGGGCTGAATGACGGGACAGGCTGGGCTGAATGACGGGACAGGCTGGGCTGAATGACGGGACAGGCTGGGCTGAATGACTGGACAGGCTGGGCTGAATGACTGGACAGGCTGGGCTGAATGACTGAGGTCATCCTAGCTGTGGCTGGATCACTGGCTAGGCTGGGTGTAATGGCTTCTAGGTGATAGCTCTCTGTCCCTGACCTCTGTTGCCGTGCTGCAAGGTCATGGTTGTTTTCTCCAGAAACCCAGCCAGCCTCCAGCCAGGGGGGAGAATAGAGCTAGGACACAGGACCAGGAGGGGTGGTGCTAGGTCTCGGACCCAGGAGGGATGGTGCTAGGTCTACAGCTAGGACATAGGAGGAGTGGTGCTAGGTCTACAGCTAGGACCCAGGAGGGGTGGTGCTAGGTCTCGGACCCAGGAGGGGTGGTGCTAGGTCTACAGCTAGGACTTAGGAGGAGTGGTGCTAGGTCTACAGCTAGGACCAGGAGGGGTGGTGCTAGGTCTCGGACCCAGGAGGGGTGGTGCTAGGTCTACAGCTAGGACCCAGGAGGGGTGGTGCTAG